>MQRK01172941.1:766-11428 GCA_001938485.1 Girardia tigrina
TCAAAAGATGAGTTTTCTGTTCTACAAAAGGGTTTTGATTCACATTACGAACGACAGTTTTGTGAATCTCTACTAATAAGACACTACAACCCATCAATTAACATTCAGAATGGGCAAATAAGGTTATTTCAATACTTAAAATTTTTACTGATGATGTATGTATGTAAACATCGAAACATGCACAATAATTATATATAAAAAGCTTTAATCAAATTATATTTTCGAAATACTAAACTTGCGTTCACAAGACTCAATAATATATATATCCACAAGATGCAATATCCAAATTCCTGAATGGCCAGTTAATAACTCTGATCGGGTAAAAGAAATCAGATTTCGATATGCCTGACGATTTATGAAAGAATGGCGAATGAATCAATGTGTCTACATTGATGAAATCGGTTTCAACCTTTGGACGAGAAGGACAACAGGGCGGTCGAAAAGAGGAGAACCTGTGAAGATCGTAGTACCCACAAACAGTGGGGGGATATGTCAGTAGTGATGGCCATAAGAAAAAAAGGACCACTGTTATTCAAGGTATACAGTTACAGCTTTGTCATATTTAAATACGAAGCATTTATCAATGAATTGTCAGCATAATTGCCTAAGAGACCCTATTTCCTTATCCAAGACAATGCGGGGATCCATATGAATACAATGATTAACTTGTCACCTTATTCCCCTTTCCTCAACCGCATTGAGGTATTTTTTTCTAAATTGAAAAGAGATGTTAGGACAGGGGTCACCAATTATCCAGACATGCTGTCCAGTAATCACAATCAGAGACAATCGATTATGCAACAAAGCATAGAAACTGTTGCCGCGAAACAGGAATACAAAGATATGTGCAGCTATCATCGTTATAGGAGAAAATTCCTACTGGATTGTCTCAGTAAACTTGACATTTTCGGATATTAATGTTTTAGGTGTTTTATTTTATAGATAAATGTCAAATATGACTTAATTTGTTAAAAAAATAATCATTAAAATGATAAAATTACAAAAAAATAAATAAAGCATATATTCGATTTTTATTAAATGTCCTTCCATGAATAATAAATGCAAACGACAGTATATATATATATATATATATATATATATATATATATTAGCAAAGCTAAAACACAACAAAGTAACATTAATTAATTCACTTACTGGTATCCAATGAAAGAGAGAAATATAAAATTGAAAGAAAATAAATTCCACGTTTATCTAATATAAACATTATTTCTAAAAAATAATAAACATGTTTTTATCAAAATTATATTTTAAATTTAAATGCAAAGATAGCATAAAGAATATTTAAACAAATTAATAATTTTCTGTGAGTAATCTTGAAAAATAAAATTACTAAATAAAGAAACTATTTAATTTTTCTAATATTAAAAATTAAATTTTTTTCTTTAACTTTCATAGACTTTAGAAATTTAATATAATTTTTAGTATAATTAATAATTAAACAATTATGATAATTATTGTATTACTATTAAATATGACGACCTTAAAAAAAATTTACAAACAGACGAAAGAATAACTATTATTACTTCAAGAAATAAATTTATAAAAGACATTTTGAAAATATTGACCATTTACCAAACCATATTTATTTTTATAACAAAATTCAAAAATTATACAGTGCCCACTCTCTTATCCGTCGAAAACGGGACTTAACAAAAATGTGGCGGTTGAGAGAAAATAAAGAAAAGAAAATAAAAGACAGTTTATTATTTAATTAATCAATCATCCAACTTTGATTTTTTCTTACTTTGTTTAAGGCCTTACTAATTTCATTAATACCAATCGCTGCATTTGGGTCAAAGAGTCCTTCTTGATTAAAATAGTCTTGTATCACTTGAAAAGCACTGTATACTTCCTTTTTAGAAACTTTTTTTCATTATTTCTTGGTTTTTTTTGTCATTGAGCAAAAGTACACGGTTGGAACATAAATAAATTCAACGCATGTTTCGGCCCGAAGGCGTCCTTTACACCGGCCCTGGTTTCCACAGGGGTTCTTTCACTAGCGGCCTCCACCCGCACCCATCACTTGGGTGAACGTTTCCGCCAAGCCCGACACTTTTGCTCACTGCATCCTTAATAACCCATCATCGAAGGTCAAATCTTCCTCCCATGATGAATTATCTTCCTCCTCCGATGAATCTCCAATCCTCGTTCTATATAGATTTGGGTCTAGCTCATCGTCATATGGATCATTATCTGTTTGATCCTCAATACTTAATACTCCCCCTGTTTCACTCCTACTCTGTAACTATAAGATTGTACGAGTGCTTCCAGGGCGGCCGGATCAAATTCTTTTACCCCAATCGGGAACAAAATGTTCATATTATGTCTCCTCCATTGTTAACATGCCTTCCTGAGGTTCATCAATTGCTTCTATATTGATCTTACTTACTATCTGGATCCCGCTTGGAACTATTCCATCTCGATTATAAGACCATTATGCTGCTGAGTATTTCACATTCGATACTGAGCAGCCAATTGCAATCTGTCTTATCACCTTCGATGGGATCTTTAAAGTTGTCAGTATGTCAGTGCTCCTTTTCGGCCACGTCCCTAGGCACCCTACCTGGAGGGTGAGCACTGTCACAGTCGTGTTTGGCATTGTAGCCCTGCAAGCAACAGCCAGAGCCTCATAATGATCGAGATTCTTCTCGATGCTATTCTCCATATTCTTTTTCGTATCATATGGACACGAAAAATCTTTCAGATATAGCATCTTAGATCCTGGGACGTATACATGAAGGTCTACTCGGTCTTGTGAAATGTCATATCGACACTCAACATTTATGTCGACTTTGCAGTCCAAATACTGAGTTATTTGCTCCCCCACACAATAAAGGACTCAGTTTTGTCTATAATTCCAGAACCCTTCACTGTACTTACATCCTGTAAGTATATGGACCAAAGTTTCCTCATTATGAGGGCACCTAAAACAGTGTCCCCTATTCTTAGTAATACCCTGTCGGTAGTTAACAGGCACTGTGTAGGTCATGGTAAAAGTACCTTATGGTAAAAAGTACTTAAAAATAAGAAGTGCTTTATGGCAAAAGTACCGCTCGCTATAATTCAGCCCCCCGTAAACAGCGCTGTGGAAGCTTATTCTAGATTGTAAGCTTCTTGCAAAACGTCCAGCGCTGTTTTATATGTTCCATTTGTGGGTCCAAGATTTCTCTACCAATCTTCTTAGTGTTTGGGACACACTAGAATTCAGGAGAGGGGTGAGGAGCATATTTTCGCTTGTTGATTTTTTCTTAATTTTTTTAAGCCTTACTAATTTCATTAATACCAATCGCTGCATTTGGGCCAAAGAGTCCTTCTTGATTAAAATAGTCTTTTATCACCTGAAAAGCATTGTATACTTCCTTTTTAATAACTTTTTCCCATTATTTATTGATCTTCTTCATCATAAACTGCATCAAAAACTTCACCATTTATACTATTATCAAGAGAAATATTATTTTCTTTATCTGCAATGTTCAACATCACGTCTGTTTCATCAAAATCCAGCTCGTTAAACTCTTTTTCATCAATAGGATCTAAGATATTAGTTTTCAGTATAAATTGATCAAATACATCAACTTCGTATTGATCATTTATTTCTATATCTTTTGTTTCCCAATACCAATTATCATGTTTAAAACAATTTGCAATTGTCTAAGTTGTTAATTCATGCCAAGCAAAACTTATCCAAACTACTGCATCTTTTATTGTAAGTTTTTTGTAAGATTCAAAAACATTGCATCCACTTTCAACTTTTTCAATAATATCGGACAATTTTTTATTAGTAAAAATTGATTTAAAACACTTTATTACTCCTTGATCTAACGGCTGTAGCGTTGCTGTTAAATTTGCTGGAAAAAGCAAAATTTCTGTGGATTTTAAATCAATATCAACACGATGGGACCGACAATTATCAATGACCAATAAAATTTTTGTTCTTGTCTTCCGAAGTTCCAAATCCCATTCCTTGATTTTTAAATTCGTCTAAGCAGTGAAATGAAATAAATACTTATAAATCTTTGTACGACATAATATTTTTTTGATTCATCTAATAGACGTCCTTCAGAATCATATTCTGAATCAATCCTATTCTATCTATATTCAACGTACAATTTAATAATTTACTACATTTTTGAAATAGCAAGAATAAACTTTCCTACACAATTACCGGCTAAATATCTTTCCTGTATTTGGATTCTCATCAAGTAATTCATCACAAATCTAAATGCTTGATCACTCTGAAAATCCCATTATCTTCGCATTCACTTTGAAGTCATTTGTAGGGCCTCCTCGTAGACTATGCAGAATTCTCAAAAACGCAACGAAAATACAATTTAATCTGGTTCGCCTTCTATAATTGGTAGTCTTAGAGGAGGAGGTCAAATTAAATCAATTTGTTTATTACAATTTTTATATGTTGAAATGTATATATTATAACATGTTAATTTAAAAAAAATTTAAAATATTTATGAAAATAACTTTTAAATTTTTATTAAAAATAACAGGACAACAACAATAATTGTTGACAAATTTGTATTTATTTACAAAAAAAGTTTTACAATAATATTTATATGTTGTAAATATGAAGATATTTAATAAAGAATTTACCTATTCTATTTAATCTTTTACTGGGAAGATTCTCCCCTCAATTATTGATACTCAGTTTGCTTGGAGATTTTATTTATAAATAAAAATAGGATTTTATTTTAATTTTAACCAAAAAGATATTTTAAATTTAATTTATTTTAAGATAAAGTTTAAATTAATTTAAAACCTTGAATTCCAATATTACGATTAAATAACTAGATTCCATACAATCAAAATTATTTCTTTTCTTCTATTCTTGGATTAAATTAAATTTTTCTTCTTTAAGATATAAGGCTTATTTCTATTGCAATTTCTTTTACTGGTAAAGATTATTATCCATGTGTTAATTTTCCTATAATAATAAAATCAAATATCTTCGCGTTGATTACTTTGGCAATAAAATTAACTGTCCGGGTACATTGAAAAATAAAATTAACTATCAATCACTTATTCTTGGAATCATTATTTATATCATTAGTCTTTTATGAACTTTAAATTTAAATTTGACTTTTGACTCTTAATGAGTCAGCTAAAACTATTTAATTTTGAAATTTTGCCTCCAGGCCTTATCTTTAAAATAATAAATTTATTATAATATTTACATATTATTTTATTTTGAAATTTAAATAAATACTACTTTTTTATTTTAAAATGTCATAAATAATATGAAAACGATGGTGAATCTCAGCATTATTTATAAATTATTTATTTAACAAGCAAAATAAAAATAACTACAAACAGCTTCCACAACATATTTATAAATGCTTCCACTTTTGTCTCAAATCCGTCGAATGTCAGGATCTTTGATGTTTGGAGTCACTTAGTCGTGGTGGGCATATTAAGAACATCAATATGACTGTAAAAAAATGTACTGACGGTAATTAATTAACTGAGAAAACTACTGATTAAGTATCATCAACTAACGTACACTTTTTTACGATAAGGAGAACTGTATAGTCGGAGTATTACTTTAATAATGTATGATGCAATAACGAAACCGATCACTTGAATAACATTTAATCAAAAAAGTTAAAAACACTAGTATGATTAATGAATGAGAGAGGAAGATACTACAGAGTATAATCACAAGGAATAGAATAAGAAATATGGGGTGATAAAGATGAGGTATTAATAAATAAAATTTAATTACTTTTAAATCAAGCAAAAGAATGTCGAATAACGAATGCGATCGAGATCAATAATTAATAGTATCTTGTTAAAAATTTTCTGGATCGAACGGTGAGTGTTTAGGTTTCTCGAATGACTCGATGATGGAATTGATAGTTCTGAATAGCGGAATGGATAATTTTGATATGGAACGGAAATATTTTCGATAAATGACTTGATTGAATGGAAAATAGTGAGTTACTGTCGACTGACGTTGTTGCTGGAATGATTTGACCACAAATTTTAATAATTACCACACACTTGCGTTAACAAAATGTTATGGTTAAGTTCGCCATATAAAATTATAAAATTACAATCATAATAAATCTGATCAATACATCGATTTTTAATTTAAAATTAAATTTTTAAAATTGAAATCATCTCAATGACATAATGTCATTAAGACGAATATGATAATAAAAATAATAATAAATAAATACATACATATAATATGAAATAAAAACAAAAATATAATAATGATTATAATATACATGTAACAGTAAAAAAACCGAAATGAAATATAAATAAGGTTATTCAATGAAATTTAATATTTGTATTAATACAATAAGTTTGATTGTACACAGGAATATCTATAAAAACATCAGCTCCAATCTTGAAGCAAGAATCCATAACATCCTTTCTATACACCTGAAAATTTAAGACTCAGAGTTAATTTTAAAGATTTTATCAGATTTTTAACATAAATTTTGTAATATTTGTTCATTCAAATTTTCACTCTTTATATTTATTGTGATTATCATACATGTACCTTAATTCCAGTACATCCATGACGGTGAAGACAATGGTTAGAAACATTGACGGTTTCTGATTGCCTAATGCAGTGGTTTCCAACCTTTTTGTACCGGCGCCCCCCTTTTCGAAAAAAATGGTGCGCCCCCCTTTAAAAAATTGTGGATTCATATTTTGTGACACCTATTCAATATTTTTGGTTTCTATTCAAAAATGATATTTTGGAAACAGCTGCATGCCCCACTTGCAACAGTCTAGCGCCCCCCCCCTAGGGGGGCGCACCCTACAGGTTGGAAACCACTGGCCTAATGAATGTGGTTGACAAAATTCGTAAAAGATATCATCAAAGGATGTTTTGAACATTTTGAGCAGGGGCTTTATAAGAAATTTTCACTGGGGGGACACTAGTAATCTGGAATGGTTATATGCCGAAATACGATATTTTTTGTCTTGGATGAAAATTTTTATTTTTCTTTGTATTTTATGACGGCTTTTTCTATCCCAAACATTTTTTATCAAGTGTTCTCAAATTTAAAAGAAGAAAGTACACATTTTACGAAAATGTCAAACACGAGTTATAATACACAACACTTTAACAAGTTTTACTTTTTAAAAAAATATTTGCAACAATTTTCTAATTGATGCGGCATCAACGTTATACAGTAACGTTCTGATACAGTAACATAAGATGTGCATAAACCTGTTAAACAGCTGAGGACGTCTTTCACAATTCTAGATGCTGTTTTTCTGAATCACAAAAGATGTTCATGAGATTAATCTTATAACAGTTATGCGATGTTGTTCTCATTGTAGATTTCCTGTAGTTTCTAAACATTCCTTAAGCTTCACAGAGAATGATTATTATGCAGAACTATTATTTTTTGGAACATCATGCTATGGAATTAAAAATTGCAAAATATTACGAAATATTAAGAATGTTGACATTAGCGAAGTAAGAGTAAATGATAAAGTACGGAAATTTATAAAGAAAGAAACTTTTGAGGACAAGCTTGGATGAAGTTTAGTGGGAAGAAGAGAAGAAAAGAACACAGAAGAAAATGTCAGGAATTTGTCAATAGATGAATAGAAAGCAGAAAATATATCGTATGATAGAATGCAAGGCCGACCGAGTATAAAGTTGATGATACAAGATAAAGTTGAGGATTGTTTATTAGACACAGGTGCAAAAGTAAATGTAATCCATAGAAAGATTTTTGAGAAACTAACGAACGTAAAATTAGAAAAGGCAGATATTAAATTAAGCTGTGCGAACAGTAGTCAACTAGATTGTATGGGTAAAATTTTAGTGGGCATAGAAATTAAAGAAAAACGAAGAAACATAACGTTCATTGTAGTAAATGACGTAAAACCAGACATAATAGGAGGAATAGAACTGCAGATAGCGTTTGGAATCGAGTTACATTGGAAAAAGAAAGAAAATGGTGTGAACAAACAATTTTATCAAGTATGTAACTTACAAGCCAAATTTGGACGTAAGGTTACAAACGAGGAAAGAGTCAAAAGAGCCATGGAAATTATGAAAATTGCAGATAATCCAAAGATTGTGGATATTGTTAAAAAAACATCAAACATTATGGCGGATAAATGGGATATCGGATGTACGACGATGATTAAACATAGAATAGACACGATAGGACCGCCAATTAACCTTAGACCACATAGGCCACCAGTTAATCTGGAAGAAAAGATCGATGCGACTATTAAGAATTTGTGGGAAAGCAACTGAACAGAAAGCCGTGTCTCCGCGATATTTTAGAAAGAGAAGAATTGTTTCTCATTGTGCATGTCGGTTGAAAAGTGCTTTTCCTTTTATTGAACAAAATATTCATCGGAAATCCATCTCGTTTACGCGATATCCCAACCGAGAAAATCATGACACGCATCTTTATTTGCCGAGAAAACTTCGAGTGATAGCGCACTCTTTATCGATGTTATAATGAATTCAGGCATCAATTTTAAATTGGCTGAACAAATGACTTTCAGTTGTTCATCTTTATATTGGCATTTAACTTCATGACCAAATTTTTCCCACATTTTTATTATTTTGTCAATTTATTTCTATTTATTTAAATTGATTATCATTAAATTCAATTAAGAACTCTTTTTTTTGAAACTTTTATTTGAGAAACAAAGACCATTTTTGAAACTTGATTTAAAAAATTGACATAGAAAAAAATTGATATTGTTAATTGTGATTAACTCACATTTCAAAAAAAATATAACACACTTTTTCAACCAATCAATTGTTTACATTCACAAATTACATTCATACACACAAACATGGAATCACTGCAATCACATTCACACAACACATACATACACAGTGGCAGACATTCATTGCGATTAAATAAAAATAAAAAAGAATGAGGCTCACAATTAATTGTACATTTTCGAGTTCAAATTACATAATTACACACATAATTACCTTATTATCACTCACCATTATTCGAATTGCAGTTCAAATTGATTACAATTGTAAACTCGACAGTCCAATAAAGAATTCTAACGACATTCGAATAATATTAGAATTTAATGTTGGACTAAAAAGATTTCTAGGTTTAATTATTTATTTAATTATTTATTATTAATTATTTAATTTATTTATTTTCTTTTATTTAATTTAATTAATTTATTTAATTATTTTAATTTCTGAAAGTGGCAAAACAATGTTAGGTCAAATTGGCAATTCTCCGCTCCAACAACATTATTAGGAAATGTAATTCACCATGGAATACACTGATCATTTGTGTATGGAAGAAAGAGAAGAATGATGTTAGAATTTGCTTGGATTTTAGACAGCTAAACCTTGTCACGGAGAGACAGGCGTTTCCTATTCCAAATATGATAGAAATGATGGACAGATTGTATGGAACCAGATATTTCACATCAATTGATTTAGGCAATACATACTACCAGGTCGAACTAGAGGAAGATTCAAAGCTGAAAACAGCATTTTCCACAAAGCTAGGACAATTTTGTTTCAATAGAATGCCTTTTGATATAGCACCGGCACCGGGAACGTTTCAGGAACTCATGACAAAGGTGCTCGGAGACATAGAACAGACAATGGTATATTTAGATGATATTCTTATATTTTCAAAATCGTTGGAACAACATTACGAAACTTTGGATAAAGTATTGGACCAAATCGGGAAAGCAGGCTTAAGAATCAATCCGGAAAAGTGCCATATCTTAAAAACGGAAGTTAAATTTTTGGGACATGTAACTAATGACAAAGGTATACAGACGGACCCATCTAAATTAGAAGCCATAAAGACATTTGAAAAACCGAAATGTGTAAAGAATCTAAGAAGTTTCCTCGGAATTTGCAATTATTACAGACGATTTATTAAGAACTACGCAACAAAGGCCAAAACATTGGAACAACTGTGTGGATTGAACAAGAAGAAATTGTTATGGAGAGACGCATTTGATGTAGCATTTGCAGAGATGAAAGAGGCTTTAACAACACCACCGATTCTAGGATTCCCAGACTTCAAGAAAGAATTTATACTGGACACTGATGCCAGTTTCGACACGATTGGAGCAGTATTATCCCAAAGAGACAAGGACGGACGTGAGAGAGTTATTGCATATGGTTCATACTCTATGAATAATCATGAAAAAGGATACTGCATTACTAGGAAGGAGCTGTTGCCAATGTATTACTCCTGTCAACAGTTTAATCATTATTTATACGGGAAGCGATTCACTTTGAGAACGGATCATAAGGCAATTACGGTTATGGTTAAAACAAAAAAACCGATAACGGAGCAATTTCAGACATGGATTAATTATTTATCAAGTCTTGACATACACTTAGAATACAGAAAAGGAACAGATCATTCCAACGCGGATATGTTGTCTCGGAATACATGTGATACATGTACACAATGCTTGATGGCTCATTATGATGCTAAAATGATGAAGATAAAGACTTGAAGAATCAACGTGCAGGACACATCGCAGATATTCAAATATTAACAAGAAGAAATAAAAAAAATTAAAAGAGACCCAAGTTCAGGTAAAGACAGAAAGCTTACGATTGAAGACGGCATAATAAGAACAAACATGGGGAAGATTTGGATACCAAAGTCAAAAAGAGAAGAAATGATCATA
>MQRK01172948.1:37535-50060 GCA_001938485.1 Girardia tigrina
GACAAATGTATCATTAGTAATGGAGCATATTTTGAATAAAGCTTTTTTTATCGTTCTTTTGTTTTTAACGTATTTCTTTTCAAAATTTAATCCGCATTTCATACTTGTAACATTATGAAATAACAATAACATTATGAAACTAAATCTTTAATAACTTACTTCGGTACTGTGAGGAATATTTTTAATGTTTGATGTTTTGTGTTTGAATGTTGTATGTTGATTTGGAAATGTGTCTCTCCTATCCAGATAGATGATTAATATTTTAATTCTTATTGTCTAAAAATATGAAATGTTTAAATTTATTTCTAATTTAAAATAATAGTAAAATTTAAAATGAGTTAATTAATTTTATTTACAATTTTTAATAAATAAATTGAATTAATATTTTTTAAATTATTAATAATCATTTAAATTTTTTAACAATAAAATGTTGAATAAATATTTTAACAATTTATTTAATTCTCCATTTGCTAAAAATCATAAAATTAGTCATTAATCAATTAGTTAGAATGCAATCATACGAAAGCTTTGACAAATATTGTCTTGAGGACAATCAAACTTGTTATGTTAATAAAATATGAAAATTCAAATTGGTGTTCTTAATAGATACAAGTCAACTTGTTACTTAAGTCGTTTCACGAATAGTCTATTTTGTACCCTTTATTCAATTAAACAATAATAATAATTTAAATGTATTTTTTTTATTAATATATTTACAAATACATACTGACTATTCAATTAGCACAATCATTACATACAAATCTTTTTGTTCTCTTGTTAACTCAACCACATATTTCGTGAAGCTATAATTTACATTTAAAGCATCGAATCATATTTTCTGTTCAATCTTCTCCACAAATAAAACAAAAATATTGATTTTCTTCTTTTTTTTGAAATTTTGATGCCCATTCCTTTTTATTAATTATTGCATTTCTTTTGTTTGCAACATTTTTAATCATTTCTTTACGTATTGGTACGATTTAAGACACATCACACTAAAATTTTAAACTAGAACATCACTTAATATTGAATAAAACTTATTACGGACACAAGACTGATTTTCATAAGATTTATTTTTTGTAAATTTCTGATTGTAAATTTCAAAATTCTGCGAAAACAACTTATATTTAAACAAACTGTCTTTTATCAAATTTATAAAAATTAGATTAATTAATTTAATTTTAAGACAATTTACAAAAATATTAATTGTTTAGGAGAGTTCGCATTTTAATTCACATCATACAAGCATACATTAACATTAAACATTTCATACAAACATTTATAATTTCATACATAAATGGTTTCAACCATTCTATATTTCTTATCAATGTGAACCGTCTTCATACTGATGTTCACAATTTATGTGATGCAACATTTTTGTAATTATAGCCGGACCAATGTATCGATTTGTGCTTTTATTTATTGTCTCTGATTTTATTAGCACTTTTTCTCCAATATCGAAATGTCTTATTATGGGATATCTTTCACCGGTATTTCTATCTTTGTCTTTGATATTTTTATGGTTTCTTTCCATGCATTATGATTTGTCCATCAATGTTTGATCTTCCTTCCAAAAACTATTTATAATGGGTTATGGTTAATCATTTTGATGTTTTGTGTATAATATCCTTGATTTTATGGATTTCTTTGTCCTCTTTTTGTAATTTAAATTCATCCATTTCTCCATTCAATACCAATATTTTGGTTTTGATTTTACTTCTTTTAGCTTCTTTGTGAATAATTTGACATTGCTTGCATAAATCGCTTGAGTTCCTTGACAATGATTAATTCATTTTCTGTATTTCATATCCATTTCTAGACTACTTAGAAAATTGATCCACGTCTGGAACTGTGGGGTGATCGGTTTCTTTGTCATAAGCATAAATGTGATAGCCTTATGATCAGTTCGCAATAAGAATTTATTTCCATGTAAAAAGTGCTGGTCAACGACTCGTTAAAACTCCATTTGAAATTTGAACATCAACCAAAGCCGCCTTAGACACATCGCCGATTTTAGATAATAACCTTTTAACTTAAAACGGGTATTCTTCAATCGTTTCGCCGTCTTTAAAGACACAGAAAAAATAACTTGCCATATACTGAGTGCCTGGTCAATCTAAACGAACTATTCAACACTATTAAAACTTTCCCATATTAACTTAGCTTCTTTTCGTCCAGCTCCTAACTGCACATAGGCTACTCATAAACAGGAGATACGGAACCTAGTCAGTAATTGCTGGGATCTTCATTATAATGACAAACTTTTGTGCTACATTTTAAAATTTCCACTGCCATCAAATTTTTTCAAGCGATCTAAAATTACTTTAACCCTTTACTGACTATTGATGCCATATGGAATCATAATATATATCAGACTTGTATAGCCATCTATGAATGAATAGGGATAACATTTTTTATTTAGATCGATAAGGAAGATCGATAAGAAGATATATTTGTTGTCAATTAAATTTTTACTCTAATTACTTTACTGCTTTTGCATATATTTTACTACATTTCAGTGTATATATATGTATAAGAAATATATATATATATATATATTTTATGTATAAGAAAAAAAAACTAAAAATTATTTTTTGGTACCCTATATGTACTCAAAAAACATACTTTTGGTGTGTTTAAATTGATATTCTTAATTCAGCCAGGAAAGGGTTAATGTTCTACATTTTTTTCTGTGCCCAGATAGCTTGTATTCTTCAATAAATAAATCAGTCAAAATAAACTAATTTTTATATCGATTTTTACAACTTCAATCCACGCTAGTTTCACTCTCAATAAAACAACAATCACATAAAACTTTCATTCCAACAATTAATTTTTTACTAATTTTAAATTACTTTAATTTAATTTAAAATTTTCGAAAAATTTAAAATTAGAAATACTTACTTTTAGTAATTTTTAATTGCCTTTTTTTCTTATAAATTTTTTATATGGTTTTTGGATTATCAATTTTTTTATTTGACGAGATGAACTAACTTCTCATAATTACAATTCTATCAATTTTCTGAAAGCAAAATTCGAATGTGAATATCAATAATTCCATTGATTAACTTTTCTTAACATTCCAGGAATTTCATTATAAATAACGTAATTTATATAATTTGTCTTAATTTTTCTATTGTAATAAGTTGTTTTCATTGTGAGGAATATTTTGAATGGTGCTTATTGTATGTTGTTTGGTATGTTGTTTTAGGATTGTGTTTCCCCCACCAAGATGGAAGATTGATATTTTAAATATTTCAAAACGTTGAAGTATTTATTCAATTTTAAAATTTAAATAACTAACTTTAAAATTAAATTAATATATCTTAAATAATATATCTAAAATATTTTTTAAATAATTAAAATTATTATTGTAATATATATTATAAATTATATTGAAATCGAATTGTAAATAAATTGTAATTTAAATTTGTTTAAATAATAAAACGTTTATAAATAGAATTAATTTTACCAATCAAGAACGATGACTATTTAAAAAAGTTTTGTGGAGAATTTTCCTAGTATTAATTTCAGTTGCGATACAAATAGATGTATTAAAAATCCAATTAGTGTTCTTAATATTCATAAAATCCGATTTTAATATACGATGAACGAAAGTCAAATTGTGCAATACAAACCTTGCAGGTAAAGAACAAGTATGACCATTACATTATGATGTCCATTTTGATGACCATTACAATCACTTTTTACAACATTGAAGTACAACAAGACCTTGAAAACAAAACATTGAACATACTTTTGCTAAACCCCAATAGTTATTTTTTTTAAAATATTCTTCTTTATTGATAAAGAGCCGTTATCTTTTTAAACTGAATGTCTAATCTTCCATCCTAACTCATTTCCATTTTAGCAACAATGTCCAAACCTTTAAAGTCAAATGGTGTTATACTTGAGGATATTAGAGATTACTCTTCGAAGACATTTTAAATAAGCAATTTTGTATAATAAAAATATATATATATGGGTTGTGTTTTCAGATTTCATTCAATGCAATCGTGGTAATTGCCGGGTCGGTTATGGTTTTGTTCATTGGGTTTCTAATAATCTTCTATCTAATTTTGAAAACGCAAATGATTAACAATTTAAAAGAGTAAGTTTTTTTGAAATAAATTCTAAATAAATGCAAATAATAATGTAAAATTAGAATTTTACCATCAATTCCGAGGAATTACTCTGTTTCAAATGAGAGCGGTAACGTATATATTTCTCAACAGGAAGCCACATATGATGTTTTAAGTGAAGGCCCAACATATGAGTTTATCTTTCCTCCAGAAGCACAAACTTAAAACTCAAAGAAGCGTATATTTGATGACAAGATAATAAATTATATTTGAAAGTTAAAATTTTTATCTTTTAAAGTTTTTTTATATAAATTTTATGCATACCTCATTAGCAACACCATTAATATGATACAAATTGCAATTTATAAGTAATCATTCCATACAATATAATGCCTTATGAAATCCAGTTCGTTTTTATTCCAAATTAAAATATATATTAAAAATTTTATATTTTTAAATATACAAGGAAAACATTGAAAAATACATGCGAAAGCATTTTTCTCATTTTATGTTAAAATATATATATAATTTCGGATTACAAATTGAGCTTACTTTTACTAAAACTTTATTAATAAATCCTAACAAGAACAGAATATCGACCAAAAATATAATTTAATTTGTTAAAATAATAACTTAAAATAAAAATAGGAATTATTTAAAGTTGATTGTTTCATATTGTTAGAAATTAAAATGCTGATAAAATGTAATAAATCTTCTTATTGCCATATTATGGTATCACAAAAAAATAAAGCGGACAAAATATCTCCGACAAAAGTATCGTGTGACAAAATATAGCGTAACAAAAGTATCGCGGCCAAAATATAGTCGAAATAAAATTTGTACTCATTTAATTAAATTAGATGTAATTACAATTATTAAAAATTTCAAAAAATGAATTTCTCAATGAATTTCCAACGAGATGGATGATGTGAACAAATTATTTAACCAAATACACGATGTGATCCTTCATTTGAATTATTGGTTGTAGGCAAAGCGTTCACTACTGAGAAAATAATTCATTCCATTTAAATAAATTTGTTTTGATAAGAACATCATATCACACGTTGACATCATACAATCGGAGAAATGATAGTGCTAACAGTTGACGAATATTAAGAAGTCCACATTTTGGTGTCAATATACCACTGCATAACTTTATTGTTGCGCTGAATTTTTGTTTATAGATATTGAGCAAAGTGAAAAAAACATCCTTTGTTATATCACCTAAATTAGATGCAGTAGAAAAATACATGTTTGAATATTTTAATTGCAGTGGTTTCAAAAGCAGTCATCAAGGTTAGTGAATTGAGTGGACCCCCCATCTTTTTAGAATGGTATTGAACCTCTAGGCTCTTTAGAGGGTCCATCAAAACTAAAAAGTCATTAGCAGCCCCCGATAGGCCTCCTACTGGGTATGATAGTTTCGGTCTCCAAGATCTTTTCGACTTCCCTGTAAAAAAGGACCACTCATGGTTTGTATTTTCATGATTCTGCATACCTTTGGCTATATTCGTGGACTTCGTAAAGCCACAAAAGGGATATCTTAACTCTCCCCTTGAAGTGAGATCTGCAATCCTAAAAGTCATATATGTTTCTTCAGTTCCATCACGGATTGAATCTTGTTGCCCGGATTGTTGACGTTTTCTTCTAATCTTTCTACTCTATTACTTGTTGTACTAGTCTGCACTGGTGTCATTTTTGGATCTACAATTTCTTCTGTCTCCTACAATTTATGATCCTGATTGAGGTGCCTGGTCTGCCACCCCATCGTTTTGTATGACGTTTTACATAATGGACATGGAAATGGTAATTGATATTGTAGTGACTATTAAAATTTCAATTGAAGCAATGCATGGTTTTTAGTTATCTAATATTTCTTATCTTCATAGTTTTGATTTCAGTTATTTTAAGCATGTTTTGAATAAAAATATTTCAGAGTATGTAAATAAAAATATCGAGCAAAATAATAAATATTTTTTGATTTTAAAAAGTTTTATCTAAGAAAATAATAATATATTTAAATGTGATAAGAGAAATGGTTTAGTCGTTTTAAATAAGGAGGAATTTGTCAATAAAAGGATTGAGATTCTTAAAGGAACACAATTTGTGGCAATTTATACCTTTAAGACCCGTTGATTATTAGAACGTCTCAATATATGATAGCAAAATATCTAGATTTACAATTAAAACCTTTATTATCATCTAAATTTATGTGTCGTGGTAGTTTGAATTTGCTGATTTCATTTCTAACCAAAAGAAGAAGTTTGAGAGAAGTTTCATCTCAAAGATTAGTTTTTGGTGTGCTGTTAGTTGTCATCTTTATTATATGTCTTATCGTTTTCTTTTATCATATCGTTTTCTCAAATGGCAATTGATAGCTGCCAATGGTTGGTTTGCGAGAATGAGATTGACTGCATTTAGTGCATTTTTCTTAATTTTAAGGAAAAGTGAAATAAAGTTATTTTCGTCCAATAATTTATTGGATAAATTTTATTTATTTTCGGCAAGTTTTCATATAGTGTACTTGCTTAGTACATTTTGTGACCTGAAGATGGGATTATTATTATCTCGAAACGCGTCGTCTTATTTTTATCCCTATTATAAAGATTTTACCTTACAATGTATATATATATAAATAATTTTTCTCCCTTTAATTTTTAAATTAACAAAAACTAAATATATATATACTTTCTTTATTAATTTTTAACATCACGATCTCTTAAAATTCAAAATATGTTCAGTAATAAATCTTTAACATTTTGGTCTGATATTGTATATGAATACAAATGCAATAAGTGCAATGCATTTAAATTGGCGAGACTGACCGTAATCTCTGTAAACAAATTCAAGAACATGTTTGAAAAGAAAGTAAGAGAAAATACATTAGAAAAATATAAATATGATGTTAATATTAATAATTTCAAAATTTTGTATACGGATTTTGATAGTTATTGGGAGAGAATGTCGTGTGAAAAATTGCTAATGGGTTCCCGTTACCCTAAAATCAATGTTCAATCGTCAATCTCAACCAACTTATTGAGAATTTTTGATTTACGTGATTTCACGCAATCGATTACATAATCATCATTTTTGTATTTATATACAGGTGAATTAGTTATTAATCAGCAACCAGAAGATGACGGTTGATCCGTCGAAATATATTGTCATAAAATATATTTTTAAATATTTATAATATCAATACTTTCTTAATATAATACAAAATTTATTTGTTTTGTACAAATATCATTCCTTGAAGCTCATAGGTTATTTTAGGGCATCGTTTAGTATCTTATCTTTTCGTTTTATATCATTGTGAAGGACTCATGTGAAAAGCTCATTCGTTAAATTTTTGAATAAATTATGTTTATAAATAATATTTGAAATAAGTAAATATTTAAAATCAAATTTTAAATCAAAAAAATATATATATATAAATACAAAGATAAAATAAGTTGTAATAATTTTAAAAGTTATTCTAAATAGTTTTGTAAAAAAAATTAATTAAGACTTTTATCATTAACGTATCGTAATAATAATAAAATTTGTAAATTACTGTAAAATACTATAAATTATTTTTTTTGGTATTTAAATTGTATCGTATTTAAAATAATTGTAGGTAAAAATGCTTTTAAATATTAATAATAAAATTTTTAATATTGAAAAAAATAAAACGTTAAAATCTTTATTAATTAGAAATGTTTCACAAAAAAAGAGAAATAACATTAAACTAATTCTAAAATAATAAAAAATCATTTAAGTTAATTTAGTAAAAATATGACAACAAAATTTTGTTGGTTTTAATTTAAAAATAAGGAATGTAAATTTTCAAATTAAATAGAATTAAAAATTTTCAATTTTAAATAACTTATCAGTTATTTATATTTATAATTTCATATTTTTATATAAGAATCTGGTCATTAAGAAAACGATAGAAAAGTTCCTCTACAAAATTTTTTATTAAAAACAGCAATTTTTATTACAACAAAAATTGTTAACTTAAAATTGTTTGAATAATTATTAATTGTGTTATTAATAAATTTTTGGTGTTAATGAATTCTAATATTGATCAAGAACCCAATATGTCGACCATCGCCAGCAGCTCCGAACAACTAATTTCGAGGCTTATACCAGACAAATTTAGACGACAAGATAATGTGGAAACATTAATTTCGGCTTGCGCAAGATACTTCAAAAAAGTGGCCAAAGTATCGGAAAGTATGCAAGATATTTTGGTAATTTGGTTATTGTCACACGAACTCGTACCAATATACGAAAGTGTGGGTCCCGAAGTGAAGGGATATGAAGCCCGGTTACGACAAGCTTTTCAGACGAAAAGCACGTTAATGGATGATTTAATAGAAGCGGTACACTTCGAGGGATCGGGAGAATCAGTGGAGGAATTCTTCGTTAAAGCAAAAAAGTTGGCAGCAAAATTGATGAAGCATGAGTGGACAGAGACGGAGGTAGAAAAATGCCTTCTGATTCACGCGTCAAAAGATAGTGACGTGAAGAAAGAAATCAAATTTAGAGATGTGAAAGAATTAGCAGATGTGAAGAACGTCACTAGGAAATTAGACGAAGTCCGGAGAATGGAAAATCCGGTGCAACATATAGAGATGTGGTCAAAACAGGCATGACAACGGAAATGGCAACAAAAAATATAATAAGGAAAGGAGATACCTTCGGAAGACAATCTGCGATGCAGAACAACATCACATGTTGGAACTGTAAGGCAGTTGGACATAAGACCTTTGAATGTAAACGTCAGAGGAAGATCACATGCCATGCATGTGAAGAAGAAGGTCATGTGCGACGAGAATGCAAAAAGGTAAGATGTGGAAGATGTAACAATCCAGGACATAGAGCTGAGGAATGTTACACGAATTTGAACAAACGATACCAAGGAAGAACGGATTATCAAAGGAGAACCCAAAGAGATAGCCGACTATTCTCAGATTCACAAACGAAAAGTCCAGGAAATCGGAACTCAGACGACTACAGAAGAGGATTCGAAAGAGGAAGATAGATCGCGATGATGGAGAAGGAAGAATACCGAGAAGAGCGAGAACATACAGAAAAAAACGAATCGTTCCAAGACGACGAGGAACAGATCTTAGCATTGAAGTAAGTTTTCTTAAAGATAGACCAGATCATATAAATTATATTTATAGTAGTAATATTTTAATAATATAAATAAAATAAATAATAAATTAAATATAAATAACATAAAATATGAAATTAATGAAAATAAGTCAGAATTCATGAGTGAGCCGAACTTTTATCAGGAACCAGAAACAAGTCATAAAGTTGCGAAATTCATAAAAAAGACACGTATGATGAAAGGGAATTGTTGATAATAACTAATTATGAAGATGTACCAATTATATACAACAGATTAGAGGGTCGACCAAGTATCAGAGTCATAATTGAGGACACAGAAATTGAATGTCTATTAGATGCTGGTGCAGCCTTAAACGTAATGACAGAAGAAATACTTAAGAAATTAAAGAGCACACGAATGGAACAAACAAATCAGAAATTGACAGCAGCAAATGGATTAAAAATGGATGTTAGAGGAGAAATAGAAACACTGATAAAAATTGGGAAGAAATCAGAGAAAATAAGATTTATAATAGTAAAGAATTTAAGACCAGACATGATTGGGGACATGCTATTAATGAAGGAATTCGGAATAGAGCTACAATGGAAAGAAAATAAACAACGGGATAAGAGTAAAATTAACATATGTGAAATCGAGGCCAAGTTTGGGAAAGGAATCACAGACGAAGAACGAAGAAAAAAAGCATTGAAAATGATCGATACGCGAAATGATAAAGCACTAGAAGAGATAATTCACCAATATCAAGGCATATTCATGGCAAACGAGGACGAACAAGGCATATTCAAGGACGAAATCAGACTATGTCTAGATTTCAGACAGTTAAACTTAATTACAAAGAGACAGGCATTCCCCATGCCAAATATAGCGGAAATGATGGATAGGCTACATGGAACCAAATATTTCAGTACAATAGACTTAGGAAACGTGTATTACCAGGTAGAATTGGACAAGGAATCACAGGAAAAAACGGCGGTTTCCACTAAATCAGGACAATTCTGTTTTAAACGGATGCCTTTCGGGATAGCAGCGGCCCCAGGAACATTTCAAGAACTAATGAACAAAGTATTAAAACCGATAAAGAAGGGAGCATCAGTTTATTTGGACGACATATTAATAGCAACAAGCACAAAGGAAGAACATTATAACGTAGTAAAAGAAGTATTTGGAAGAATAAAGGAGACAGGATTAAGAATCACACCATCGAAATGTAAAATATTACGACAAGAAGTAAAATTTTTAGGACACGTTATAAATGATAAAGGGATACAGACTGATCCAGAAAAAATAGCAGCAATAGAGAATTTTCAAAGACCTTCATGTATCAAAAATTTAAGAAGTTTTCTAGGAATTTTTAATTACTACAGAAGGTTTATAAATGGATATGCGAAGAAAGCTAAAATATTGGAAGGAATGTGTGGCTCGAATAAAGAAAAATTAATTTGGACAGATGCATGTGAAATAGCTTTTCAGGACATGAAGAAAGCATTAATAACGGCACTAATATTGAGTTAAGATTCTTCCACTTTATGTACGTCGGGATAATAATTATATGCATGATGATAATGGCATATCATATATTCTTTCCATCCTCGTCATCAACATAACTGAAACTCTCTTAACCCGGGATTAGGCGCTAATTGGTCTAAAAGACCGTAAAATTTTTAATTTGGGTATACACAAGTAAATTATACTTTTTTTATACATTTGTGAATTACACAAGCGTCAACGGATTCCATCAATTTATGCTTCAAACAAGTCATAAAACTCTGGGTTAGGTTAAAATATATCTATAGATAATTTTTTCGATTTTTTTACCGTCGTGAGGAATATTTGAATGTTTGATGTTTTGTGTTTGAATGTGTATGTTGATTTGGAAATGTGTCTCTCCTATCCAGATAGATGATTAATGTTTTAATTCTTATTATCTAAAAATATGTAATTTTTAAATTTATTTTTAATTTCAAATAATTTAAAAATTTTAAATAAGTTTATAAATTTTATAATATTTAATAAATAAATCAAATTAATATTTTTTAAATAATTAATTACCATTTTAATTATTATCCAATAAGTTTTGAGTGAATATTTTATTAAAATATTTATTTCCCCATTTTCTAAAAAAGTAATGAGAATTAAACCATTAATCAATTTCGCTTTGAATGCAAATGTATGAAAGTTTTGACAAAGATTGTCTTAAGGACAATAAAAATTGTTGTTTAAATAAAAATATAAAAAGTCAAATTGGTGTTCTTAATAACCGTCATCATCTACAATTTTACCGTCTTAGAGACAAATAAGCTACCTATACCGGGTATAGTAAAATTAAAGTTGTACAATCTTTTCCGGATAAAATTATAAAAAATTAATAGAAAATATTCTTTAAATTTGGTTTAAAATGTTCCAACAAATATTCACATAAATATAAACATTGTTCTGATGCGAAAGTTTAAAAGTTATTTTAAATATAAGATAATATTTAATGGTCAAATCCTGATCCAGATCTGTTTATCCATGCAATTGTAATCTTAATTATCATAATATATATGTTCTTAAATGTTTAACATTAAATCAGTAAAAATTTAGACGGAGAGATTTTATCGATAATTTTATATAAATAAACTTGAAAATAACTTAATTTAGAAACCTAAAGTTGCCTAAATGTCGGTGTATTTTAAATATTTTATATTATTAATATATACTTATTTTATGAAATAAGTACATATATTAATTAATATAAGTAGTAAATCAAAAAATTAAAATTATTATATCCATTGTTTATGCAGAGAATTCAACTTTTCCAACAAAGTTTTTTAAATTTAAAAAAATAACATTTAAAAAATTTTAATAAAAAAACACAATAAAAAATTTATATAAAATACTGATAATTTATAAGTTAATATTTTGCAATTAATATTTTTTGGGAACTCCGAATTTTCTCTTTTTTTCCCCCATTTTGGGATCTTAAAAAGGTTTTTTCGATCAAATTTTTACATAATCATTTATTATCATCGAGAACGAGTAAGTGTGCAAAGACTGGAGAAAATCGATTGAGTAAAAAGCCTTCAAAATCGCAAGTTTAATATTTCGAAAATATAATTTGATTAAAGCTTTTTTTTATACAATTAATATTGGATTAATATTAGGTGTACAACTAATTTATTTCGTATTTGTCACGAAATAACCTTATATTCATATTTGTTATCTCATTTCATATTTGTTACCTCATTTCGAATTTGTTACTAACCTCATATCTATTTATGTAGTCAATAGTCAATTTTATTGAATTTTAGTAAACACACAATTTTTTTTTATTACAGTCAA
>MQRK01172962.1:20493-38297 GCA_001938485.1 Girardia tigrina
ATATATATATATATATATATATTACAAAAATGAAACCAAAAAGGAGTCTGTATCAAACACAGAATGTTTTTCAAAATGTTGATTGGATAGAAGTAACTTAAAGCACAAAAAAATTAATTTTAAAATACTAATATTTTATTTTTTTAAAAAAAATGTAAGTATATTAATATATTTTTCCAACAATATACTTTTAATAAATTAAGTCTACAAAAATTTTTAAAATACCAAAATCATTAAATTTTACTAAACTATTAAACAAAGTATAGTAAACTAAAATATTTTTAGACTTGAAAAAAGACAATAATTAAAAGAATAAAAGTTATAAGTCGTAAAAATATACTCTAAAAAAAGATTACTCGATTTAATGTAATTAAAATATATATGACATTTGAGGAAGAAAATTTAAATGATATAAGAAAAAAGGATTTGTAAGAAAAAGATTTTGTTTGCTGTCATGCGTTACACAAATTAATGCTCTTGAATAAAATATTATAATTAAAAATAAATTATGTGTAATTTATTTCACAGACAGAGTTTATATTGCTGCAAAAAGAGCACAGAGAGCAACCTGTGATGCCGTCTTGTCGCTGAGCAAGACAAACACATTCCTTACATAAACCGTTACAAAATTTCTATGAAACAAATTTCTACAAAGAATATTTACACACAAATTTGTTGAAAAGATTAATAGAATTGTTTTGTAATAAGTTGTAATTTATTATAAAATATGACATCTCCAACCGCACTCGTTCCACAAGGCTTCGAATTTGAGAGGCGATTGGTTTATACCAATCTCATTTTTTTCACTATAATTATGCAAGGGACACCATCTACCTCAGACTAATAATATATATTTTCCATATCGTTGGTCAGTTAGAGAAAACCATGTAAGTCAAATATAACCAACTGGTGGCGAAATATTAATCAACAGAGAACAATTTATCAATATGCACGATTCTGGAATGTATTTGAAATGTTTTTTTATACATTTAACAAGCAAATTTCCTTTCTCGTCTTTTCTTGAAAGTTCATACAAAATAAATATTTATTTTTCGTTAATGTAAATTTAATGTTGTAAATTAATATGACCCGTATACAATTGTATAAAACACGGCGATATAAATATTTCCAATTTCATTTGCAATTTATTCGAAAATATTTTATGATGTTCCTATTTCATTAAGTATACGTAAGGCTGACCTCAGCGTTAAGGTTTTGTACCGGGACAGAAGAACATCTCATATGAACCACTCATTGATACTAAAAGGCTTCTGTTACCTACTTTCCATATCAAACTCGGGTTTATGAAAAACTTTGTCAAAGCAATGAATAAGGAAGGAGAAGGATTTGAACATCTAAGAAGGCTGTTTAAAAGTGTCAGGGATACCAAAATTAATAAGGGAATTGTTGTTGGACCAGATATTAGGAAAGTTTTCACCGACTAACAATTTGAAGGACTGTTAAAAGGAACTAAGCGAATTGAGTGAAATTCATCCAAAGATGTAGTCCAGAACTTCCTCGATAACAAAAAGGCTCCAAGCTATGTACCACTGGTTGAACATATGATGTAGATGAAATCTGACATGCCCCTCAAAATACATTTCTTACATCTGAAATTATATTTAATATTTTATGTATAATTAAAATTCATTTTGAAAAAAAAGTATAATATAATGTGTGAATGAAATCTAATTGGCATTCGTATAATATTTTTTTACTTACAAATCGACTTGAATTATTGTTCCGCACGGTTTTGGCATTACCGAATGCTTCGAGCAGAGGATTCGACTCGAGAATTATTTCTTTGATTTGCTAGAAATAAATACAAGTTTTAAAGATATTTTGTGACAATAAGAAACATAACAAGTAAAATAGTTTTTTTAATCAATTCCTACTGCTGGGAGCGTTGTTGAGTTCATAAAATTTTTTAATGTACAATCTTATCAAATTAAAAAAAAATAAGTAAAAAAGTTAATTTCAAATTTGATGAAAATATTTAATTGAAATAAAATCAAAAGTAATATAAAGTTTAATATTTTATTTGCGAAATAAAAGTAAACTAAACTATTTTTTGTAACTTTCAAATCGAAGTAAATTAAAAATGTAATTGTAATTTTTTGGAACTTTTAATTGGAATCAAAATATAATTGTAAAACAATTAAATCGATTTAAATGAAACTGCGGTTTTAATTTTATTTTGGAAAACGTAATTATTAATGGAAATATAATTTTATTTTTTTATGTAAAAAAGGGGTAATTTAAAAATTGTTAAATTAAACGAAATAGCGATTTTAAATTCTATTTTCAAAATATTATTAAATCCAAAGTAATTTTTAAAACTATTATGAAAAAGAAATGGAAAATGCTATTGTATAAAATTTGGAAATTTAATTGAGAAACAGGTAAATTTAAAGGTATAATAAAATTGAAATTTAATAAAAGACGCAACAAAATCTTTGTGACAAAATTTTATAATTTTTTATTGAAAAAAAGTAAAGAATTTTAATTCGTAAAAAATACAATAATCATATTTATATTTATATCAATTCTTATTTATAATGGTTTGTGTAAAAAGAAAGTGCAAAAGTTCCTCGGAAATATTTTTTTAAAAAAACTAAAATTGTGGTAGAAATAAAATTTTGTGTTGATGACAACGTCTTTTGATCAATAACCCAATACCTACCTTGTGTCCAATCAATATGGTAAAGTAAAACAATTTTTTATAATTTCGTAACAATTATAGTTCACTTTAACGCGTGAGTATTATCAATAAATATGAGTGACACAAAAGAAAGCGACTCTACTCCTGGCATTTTCAATTTTCTCTTTTGTTCATACGATTCCTTCATGTATTATGACTATTATTATCCTTTCTCTTTCTATTTTTAATAATAATAATCTCTCTCGTATTATTAAGCAATTAATACTAATTAATTAACTCATCGCTAATCATAATAATTTATTAAGTATTAATTAAATTAAATAATTGATTGAGTAATCATTTTGAATATTTTATTTTTTTATCTGTGGGCAAAAGTATCCGTTTATTCCTTTATAAATTCGTACGGCTGGTGAGCCGTGCCCTGGTTTTTACCTGTGTTCCTTTTGTGTGGCCTCCTCCCGGCACCACTAGATTGGGTGATCGTTTCTGCCTTTCTATATACATTATAGCCAATTCATCATCTTCTGATGTTTCTTCATCAGAGAATGGCTACTTGTCCTCATCGTCAAGTATTTACCTAGGATCGAAATCTTCTGTACCTGTTTCCATTTGATGCTCCTCCACACTGTCTGGTTCTTCCATGGTCAGTATGGAGTCCATGGGTACTTCCTCCTCTCTCATCTCAATCCGGTTAAGTCTGCGAATCCCTGGACATCTTCCATCTCTATGAAATGCCAATTGCGCCGAAGAATATTTGACATTGGATATCGAGTACGCGATTGCAAATTTTTCTGATAGTCTATGGTGGAATGTTTAGACTTATCAGAATTTTTGTACTGCGCTTTGGTCAAGTTCCGATACACCCTACCAACCCTAGGATTATTTGCTGGTCTACTAGTTGTTGTGACGGAACATATTTAGACACAGCATCTATATGTATTTCACAATCTAAGTGCTGTGTAATTTTCTTCCGCCAAAAAGTAAATGACCTGTTCTGTCGGTACTTTTTAAACTCAGCACTATAAGGCACTCGGTCAAAACATACACCAGAGTCTCCTTATTTTTTGAAAATCTTCTACAGTGTCCGTCATTAATACAAATACCAGGTCAGTAGTTGACGGGCACTATATATGTTATTGCCTTTTAAAAAAGTACCTTTCAGTATAATTAAGTCCTCCATATACTGCACCGTGAAAGCTAAACGTGGAGATTAGACGTCTCGCCAATCATCGCACTGCTCTGCTTTAGCCATGACTTTTCTACAAACTTCTAACTGTCCTGGATACACTTTTTTTGAGCATCGGTGTGAGCAGTAAGTTTTCATCGGTGTTGTCCCTTATTATTTCTGTTACTCCATTTGCAAGTCGTCTTTGTATATGTATACAAGTCGTATATGTATAGAGATACCGTGTTCGTTCTGCACCAATTCTATTTGGATTTGATGTAGTTTGAAAATTTGTGTAGTACATACTTTATTTTCCCCCACCAGTTTTTACGGTAACATGTTACGAGAATTGAATTTATTATCAAAATTTCAGTTCGATCGAGCAATGAAATATACTTCATTGTATTTTTGCGTAATGACGATTTACGCTTAGAGAGTCAGCAAGCTAATAGAAGAACTTGAAAAATAAAATAAATTTTCCAATACCTTACGTTCAAGATAATATTATAAGTGATAAACCGTGCGATACCTCATTCTCAATTTCCAAACAATGGACAGGTTTCTTGCACTTATTTATAGTCATTTATAATAATTAAATATTAAAAAATAATGAATTTTCGTATTTCTTATGAAGAACCTTTTGTATAAATAAATATGATAGAAGCATCTCGTTATATTAAACATTCGATCCCTTGCGAAGAATTTTTACAAAGTCTCGATCGGGCATCACAAACTAGGACAACTGCTATATATTTATCCCCAAAGCAATGATTAGGAAGACAGTCCAAAGGGATCATGACAGTAAATATTTGAAAAGAGAATTATGTCATAAATCCGCAAAAAAAAGTGTAAAAATGTATATGATGTTACTAAATTCTTTTCAAATATGCATTAAAGAAGAAAAGAATAAATCATTAGAGTATTAATCAAACTGTCAGTAGCGTTTATCTCACTTTCATTATTATCAAATCAATATTGTTTTAACAAAACTCATAATTTAACACCACAATTAATATCAGCAATTCACATATTTAAACAAATTTATTGTTAAATCAATTATTTCGCGCAAAATTATTTCATTAATTTTTTTCGATTAAATTTTGAAAAATATTATGGTGAAAAATAGTCACTATATGAGGCCCCGGTACACCGGACCCTTTCCAGTAATACATATTAAAGGTAACATTGCAAAAATTAAAATTCAGGATACCGAGCAAACTATCAATCTCGAGCGTTTGAAGCCTGTATTTGGTTTTTCACAAGACCAGAACAACCCAAAATTCCGTTCTTCTCCCAGGGGACTATGTGGTGACGTCAGTCCTCACCACGTTTGGTAATGTCGAACTAACATGATGTCATGTCTCATGACATCACCGGAATATGCAATTACATGAACTGACCCCAGGGCACATTGCACAATATTGCCTCAGTATAAAAGAGGACAACTATATAATTTTGGTCGGTTTATTCTATACCCAAATCAACTGTAATTAATACATTTTATTAATCATTTTGCGTTCTTTATAGTGCCTCTTTTGTTTTATAAAAAATTCCATTATTTTTATAAGTCATTCACAATAATATTTTAAATATAAAATATATTTTTATAATATATTTTAGAAATTTTCAGATTGAATAAAACATTTGTTGATTTATAAATAAACATAAAAGTTGTATTTTACCTCGACTCTACCCGCTCCACCAGACACTTTCGAAATATATTCCATAATAAATTTCGCAGAAACTGTTTTCCCAGCGCCACTTTCACCACTAAAAAAGTAAAAAGAAGATTATTAGAAGAAGGGCGGCGGCAAATTCACCTGATTATCACGCACTGGCTCTCGTAATCGATCATCATGTTACGGAACATCGCATCCGCGATCGCATAAATATGAGGTGGATTTTCATAGGTTGCCTTTTATAAAATAATCAAATCATTTCTTTTCGTCATGATAAGTAATCCTACCGCTCCCTGATACATCAAAATCTCTTTTTGGGTAAAAATCGTCAACTTTTTAAATGGATTAACCGCAATTAATACGTTTCCAATATACGTCTAAAAAATTTAAATAAAATTATTATCGAAAATTAATTGAATCAGTTCCGGGTAAATCACTTTAATTAATATTTTATTAATTTTAATCAATAAAAATTCTAGAAATATATGAATTTCGAATATTTTTACAATTTTTTTTATTTATTTATTTAAAAAAATTATCGTTGTTATGTTTCTTATCAAAGTCGGAAAAGGTATAAGAAAGTAAATAAAAGTTAATAAAAAATGTAAAATACCTCACGAAACTGCAAAGACTATATTGGTACTTGAGTTATTTTTTTATATTTTTAGATTTAAATACTTATTTTATTTGTTTAGTTTATAAAGTAGTAAAATTCTGTAAAATAAGTGAAAATAAATATTTGCTCTGAAAACAATATTCCTGTGCTGATTATTTGAGGGATACATGAATGTATTGTGTGATTCGTTTGTATTTGGCTAGTTTTGAGGCAGGACTTTTCTCTCCAGACATCAGGAGTCAATAGGTATTGAATTATTGTAAATAAAAAGTTATTATTATAAATAAACTTGGAAAAAGATGGCAATTTTTTATTAAAAACAAATAAACGCCATTTGAAAATATATTTCGTGATAATATATTTCGACGGTTTAACCGTCATCATTAGATCACTGATTATGTTTTTTTATTGCCTTTATATAAGAAATGAATGATTGTGTAATCACTTACGTAAGTCTAATCGAAAACTATTAACAAATTAGTTGACAGTGATGTTAGAACATTGATTTTAGGATCACATGATCTTATCAACAATGCTTCACATGACACTCTCCCAATAATTTTTAAAATGCTTGCACAAAATCTTAAAATCATTTATGCTATATTAAATTTACACGTTTTTTATGCTCAGCAATATTACTCTTTCCCCCTTTTTGACTGTGTTCTTGGACTCTTGCAGAGATGACGGGCAGTCTCTCCGATGTATGTTTCATTTCACCCATTACATGTGTATTGATAAACAATGTCCGAACACAATCCTAAAGGAGGTCACTTCTGTGAACAGAACACCCGAAGGTCAATAGATCACGATGCAACCATTTCTTCATAAGCTTCCAAAGCTACCTTATTAATCCTGTATAAGCTCTTTCGCCATCTGTTGTAACACCAATCAGCTTGGAATTTGGTACGACCCTGGTCTTAAGGGCCTGCTGAGTGCCTTACAGCAGTCCAATGGCTCCAATATGTTGAGGTTCGTTGAATACTTTGAAGGCGTTCTTTACTTCACGCTCTTTTGTTACTATTCTGGCAGACTTACTTGTAATCCACCATTTGCCGATTGACGTTACTATCAACGTAAGCAAAACAATCCTGTGACTTACGAATGAGTTCCTTCTGAACTTCTCCAGCAACTATGAGTAGCATTTCTTGATAGCAGTTTGGGTCTTTGTAATGTAATGTCAATGAGGGAGCTTGAAAATCCTCCAATAGAGAATTCATTTCTTTTGTATACGCCAACTCCACAACATTTAAAAAATTATTTAAAATTCAAGAACGAAATTAACAATTTAATAAAAAATGTAAAACTACATTAACAATTAATAAAATAAAAATTAATAAAACGCACAAATTCAAATTACAAAACCAATCTGTTTATTGGTGGAATATAGAGGATCAATTTGATACTACATCGTTTATAAATAAACGTTTATCAAAACTTCTCGTTCTCATTAAATACCACTAACAAAAGACTGTCAAGACGGAGCAATCGAATACATAGACTGTTACGTCGATGAAAATTATATCTTGAACGAATCAGGTTGAACATCAACTTTTATCGTGTAATTAGTTGTACGATTTAGGTGCCGGCCATCCGGTTGCAAACGAACACATCGAACTCAATCAAGTCAACAGTATTAATTTTAAAATATTTAATAAGCATATTAACATTAAAATATTTTACCGTTTAAATTAAAAAAATAATAAATTATTCTGACGAGATGCAAATTTAAATTAACCATTCATAGTTATATTTTGTAGAAATGTTTCGTACATTTCACCTCCTTATTTGTTTATTAAAATAGCACAATATTCAGAACAATTAAAAGTGTGATAAAAATAATCAAGTTTTGTTTTCAATTTTAAAAAATTGTAATTTGTAAATTTTAAAAATGACGTAACATTAATATCTAATCAAACATAAAATTAACAAAAATATTTAATTTAGTTCTAAGGAATCCAAATTTACAAAAAAACAATTTTAATATTAATATTTACACTTAAAATAAAAAAATCAATTCTAGATTTTAGAATTTTTTAAAACTTATCTTAATATTTTTTTCTTTTATTTCTTAATGAAATATTTATTTAAAAAAATTTAAATACGTAAAAACAATTAAAATGATTTTGTTTTCAAAAAGTGTTTACACGGATGTGTTGTAAATACTTCTATAATACCAACAAACAAGAAAAAATGTCTTTATTTCAATTCGTTTCTTCACCATTAGTTTTAAAATGATTTATCGTTATTCTTGATGAAAAGAAATTATCTTAAAAAAATATTTTATGTACAACAAATAGTGCTACGACCAGAGAAATACTTGATGTAAGGTTTGAGTAAGTTTAATGTGAACTACAAAGTCCGGTATCACATATAAATACACACCGACAAATAATTGAATTTTAATATATTTTTTTATTTTTTTTAGACTTTTGTTTTATTGTTTTTTTATTTTTTTCTGGTTGTTTCATAATGTAAATAAACATTTTTAAGCAATTAAAAATCAAATTTTAAGAAAAATAATACAAAATTTGTTTGTTTATTAAATTTATATACAAGCAGTATTTTGTCTGTGTGTCGCTACGCAAACAGAACATACCGAACCCCGGTGTATCAAGGAATACAGATCATAGCACTAGTTTTTTGTAGAAAAAAATAATTTTAAAAATATTTTCTAAAAAAATTAAATTTTCTTAAATTTTTTTTCAAATGAAAACCATTTTTTATAATTTTATATAATGATAAAAAAATAAAAATAATTATGAAAATGAAATAAAATTTTCGTAGCGTTGTTAGTCAGTATTAAAATATTTTCAAATTGATATTGAAAGAAATATTCACATAAATACTATCTTCCATAAATCGTTTCTTCAAATTTTCCGTAATCGCCTCATGACTTATTTTCGGTAACAGCACCAAATCGTCAGCGGTACTGCTCTTGCCACCTTTACTTTGCCAATGATGCTAAAATTGGAATTAAATTTACAATAATCACGAAAAAATGATTTCATAATTGTCGTTAATTATATAATATTTATTTTACCATTTTAGTGGAAATAAATTTTAAATATTTTTGTTAACAGTATGATTAATGTGGTGAATTTAAACAAAACTCAAGGTCTCTTTTCATTTTGTTAAGTAAATATACATTAAAGTTTTATTTATTGTTTTGTAATAAATAAAGAATCTATTTTTCCACAACCAAATCATTATTTTAAAAAATTCAAATTAATTATTTATTTCTAATAAGAAAAAGTAATTGTGGAATTTGGAGAGTTTTTTCCAATTTTATCAGAACGAATTTATATTTCACATTAAAATATTAAACACGTATTCGATTTCAAATTTATTTGGTTTTAAAATCATTTAGTTTTAGAATACTTTTTTTCAAAATGTTTTACGAGTATTTTTACTTTTTTCATTTAACTAATGTTTTGATTTTTATTGCGTACTATGAAACAAATAACGCTGTATATTAAATGATCATTGGTTTTAATACTTCGATCAATATTTTTTAAATTATTTGATTAATATTATTTATTTTTGATCAGTAATTAATGAAAAATTGACTAGTATATTATTTTTAATTGGTAATATTTAGTTGAAAAGGAAATGGTAAAATTAGGAAAGTAAAAGAAATAATTGAATTTTTAAATTGAATTTTCATTCATTAATTTAAGAATATTACATAAAAATAAAACAAAACTATAATTAATTTTTTAATATAAAATAAAACGAAAAATAAAAGAAAAAATTAAACAATTAATAATGCTTTTGTTGCTTTTAATGGACCGCCTCCTTTACGTTTTCAACAATTGGAACATCTTTTGCAGCGGGTGATAATCTAATTAAATGTTTGCACATGTATTGCTTGAAAAAACTTGGACAAGTTCATTTCCCTTCAATTCATTTAGCTGACATATCATCACTGTTTGGTAGAGTAACAATCCATGCAGAAAAAGCTCTCGTCTTAAATTGGCCAAATATATTCCATTGCATTTCTTTGATATTTTGTATTTATTCTTCACTTGAGTTGGTTTCGTCGCCTGCTGAACAATATTATTTTGTTGAATTTTCAAGTATTATTCAAATAACTTTTTTATTGCCTTTTGACCATTGATAACCTTCAGTCTATTTTTGCAGTTCAAAAGTTGGTTTTTATTAAATTGTTTATCATTGTTCGCGTATTGTTTTGACCATTTTGACACTGTTCCAAGAACCGTGATAATGGTGTTTTTTCTCTCTAATGTTTCTGTTGGGGTATATAAGGGTGATTGTAAAAGCAATTATAAAAACGAAAACAAAACGAAGATTTCTTTTTATAAAAATATTTATTTATTAAATACAATATTACACAGGTTGAATTCAAGGTAATTTTAAAAATAACTTAACCTTATGTTATGATTTTATAGATTGCGATAATGCCGAGAAGAGTATTCTCTTTCTCGGGTGATTTTAATAGAGGTATATAGAAAATATGAGTAATATATAAATTATATGTACCTTTTCTGGTTTTTAATTTTTAGTTCTTAGTTTTTTGTTTTTCAACTTCGTATTACAGCTCTTTTTATATAAAATGACAGGTGTTTTTTTCTTGACTCTTCAGTATTCCTTTTCTCTTTTTCAAAAACACTCCAGTCTTTCAAAATCAGCTGTCCACCTCTTCAATTTTTTAAAATCAGCTGCTAGCCTTTTCAACCTTTCTTTCAAATCAGCTGCTTGATATATAATTAGGACTTTAATTAATAAATCTTCGAATAATATAATTTTATTAATATAAATTTTTTGGGGTCTTTTCTTTAAATTCTTTCCCATTTTATTATCTTTCTTTAATATAAAATTCCTCTTATTTTCCTAATTTAAATTCTATTTATCTTTCTAATATAGATACTTGTTATTTAGATCTTTATTATTTATACTTTTATTTAAATTAAATCTAATTATTTATATATATTTTATATTTAATATTGTAAAGGATAAATAGGATTCTATTTTATCCATTAATTAAAACAAAAATTATTTATAATTATTTATTATCTCAACATTTCTTCTTTTTTATAACCAGATTGTTGGAATCTAACGCATTGTTTTGAGATGGCGTATAATGAGCTGCTCCTTCGTACCAGTTTTGATGCGTTGATAACCACATTTGCTTCATTTAATCGATAAATGTTTTTTGTTTTTTGATAAACCACTTTTTGATTCACAAATCTTTTAGTTTCTTAAACACGTCTTTGTTGCATGTCAATTGAAGTGTATCGATATTTTCCACAATATCTTCTTGAAATTCCTCATCAGCTAAATGAATATTCTTCACCACATTGCGATGCATATGAACCCATCACATGATTAACAACACATTATCGTTAAACAATTCTTTGAAAGTGTTACGATGTAGCAGTGTTTAAGACAGTTCTTTCATCTACAACACCCCACACACATAGAAACTTTGTATAAGAAATAGAGTGAGAATAGTCAAACTCGACTATTCCCGTTTAAGTTTAACAAATCCCATATGCACAGGGGATTATAAAATGAGAAGACATTTACATGAGTCACCGAAATGGTTTTCCAATACATATCTAAGTTTCCCGGGGTCCGTGACCCCCTGTGAACTAAAATAATCGAAAAAAATTTTAAAAGAAGATTTATGATCGACTTACAAGAATATTCCGGACCAAAAGCATACCCCCTGATAGAGTCCTGCTTTTTCCATCACCTGGTGCACTCCGTACTCTCGAAATTGGGTCCGAAAGACCAGCAGCGACCTGTGAAGATCCTGTAAAAGAAAACAAAAATTCGAAGTTTACCTAATTAATTAATTAAAAATTCTTCTAAAAATAGATGGTGGACTGATTCACCCCTGAATCAGAAACCTGCTGACGTTTGAAACAGTTCGTAGAAGTCCATGGAACTGTGTCATGACACGAGCCCATTTAACCTACAAAAAAAATCATCATTAAAACCATGATAAACAATAAACCCACCCCTCCGTTCGGTGAATAATCGAACGCGTGATTCTCCCTCCTGTCGTGCAGAAGTCATAGAATATGAACACTTCACAATTATCCACAGTTAATGTACGCCACTGTACAATAATAAAGCTTAGAATAGCAATGAAATACTACCACTCACATGAAATACTAACCCGATGTGTCATAAAAACCACGTAACAACATCTAGCAGAAAGAACAATTAATCACGCCGGTCTAGAAGTAAACCTACAATATAATGATGTAACCACATTCACCCGAGCGCTGACTAGACTGAAAATAAACAACAGATTCACTGTGACAACCTGAGCAGAGAATAATCAATTATTTTCTTTGTCCTAGATACCGTGATAATCGGCATTGGTGGAATCGTTGATTCTGGTAACCAACCCGATGAAGTCACGATATGGTACAGCCTCCAACACGTAAAAATGCCGGATATCTCGGCCCCCTATCCAACTAGGCTGCTATAAATATAGCAGCCGTTTGGCAGTCCAAAAACAAGCACACACTGCCCGTCTACTTTCGTTCTCAACGTAAAGCAAGGATGACACAAGGATTGTTTGAAGACTGGTTTATGAACTGTTTTATTCCTCAAGTTCGAGAATATTGTTTGGAGAAAGATATTCCTTTCAAGATTTTATTGCTACTCGATAATGCGCCTGGACACCCACCATATATATACGATCTCAATCTTGATGTGAAATATTGCTCAACATAAGAAGAACTGTTTGAATAGTAAGATTGATGTAAGTAATTTTAAGATTTTGTGTTCAAAATTACTTACAATAAAAATTACATAATTGAATATTTATTAGTTAGTTAATTATTTAATATTAATCTAGTTAATTATTTAATATTATTCTTATTTTATTTTATTCTTTTTCTTTTGTTTTATTTTAATAAATTTCGATTACTTAATGACATACTTGATTTTATTTGTTTTATCAATAGTAGTATTGTTACGTTGGGGGGTGTTAAGATTTATAGGTTACTCAAAAGGGAATTAAGTAATGATATTCAATCCATACTAAGGATGAATAAGAGGCGAACTCTAAGTCGCATTATAGAAGAAGGAGACCCGGAGAGCGATAGTATGAAATAGAACAACACTCCTATCTTTTGTAAATAGTTTTTTTGATTTAATAATTTACCTTTCAGAAACATCGAAGTAAAATACAGGGATATTCCTCGTTGCTGTAAATATATAATTTCCAAGTGAAACAGTGACCGGAGTTAATTATGTCCTTCAGTTGATAATCGTTATGTTATAATTAGACCGGTAGCACGATCTTCCGTGTAGATATAGGAACTGTAAACGTCGTAACTGTTTTAGAGAGTCTCCGACAGATTATAGTGCATCTTTTGTAGTATTTGAAATGTTTAGAAAATATAAATGATTTAGAAGATCACACCAATAAATAATATTGGGTGATCACTCCCCTTACGAATCGACACGAAAGAGGGTATAGATTCTTCTATTTTGGTATTGTAATTATCAATTTCATTACCCCTATTTAAAGGTAGTTACATCGATTATTTCCCATTTGATTCGATTCCTTGAGTCTGCGCATTGTACAGTTTTATGCCACCATCATCGATTGTAAATAATACTTCCGTTCTATGTTTTTGGACGATTTATAGGGCGTGTATCTTAGGAAAAGTAGTAATTAGGATCGAATGGTGTATCAGAATAGATTTAATCGATAAAATAATGAAATCAATTTCCGGAGGCTAGCTACGATAAACAACAAATGTTGACCGTCCTTTGTAGTCGTGGCATTGACATTGGTTTAAATGCATAATTGTCGATTCTATTGTAAATAATCTAAACAGTTGTCGGTATCCTATTTGTATAAACATCTTGCAGCCTTGCACAATCGCTGCTTAAATTCATAGATTATCGTTCATTTTAGTCTATCTAATCATCCGCTGATCGTTTTAACACTTGATGATAGTTTCCTTTAAATTTTGTTAAGTGATTAGTTGATGTTGGCTTCATTCTAGTATTCCTTTTTATTTTGTTTCATTTATTATCTTTTATTATTTTATTTTTATTCTAATTTATTCGGTCCTTCGGGTTAATCTTTAGTTATGTTTAGTCCATAAATGATATATAGACTATGTGAATTTATTTGATAGCGGAAGAAGGAACAGTAGTGGACGACAATTAACTCCGCAGCCCCTTAACGTTTAATTAACAGCGCTAACCCTTTTAAGGGATCAATAGTTTGTAGGGAGAGTATAAATAGGTTGAAAGTATATGCATTATATGTAATAGAAGAATTGTAATATAGAAATAGGTTAACAAAAGGGGGATCGATAATGACACACGTACCTTCCTGGAGGCAACGCAGGTCGTCCCACAGGTCCGTCGTTGGTTCCTTGAGGCTCTCCTCAATGTTACAGATCCCACATGCAAAATTTAAAACATCGCATCCGTGTAAATATGTGAATATATAAATATGCAGAAAAAGATATAATTGAAGTTGTTATCATCCTTTTGAACGCTGAGGCCACTGGTCGGACTATTCCCGTCACCGGTTAGAACCCGAAGGCGCTCCAAAGTGCACACTACTAGTAGTTATGCGTGGAGGAGACGCCTCCACTCGCCTGAGTGTAAAGAAAAATGTATAACGCACCAGCGGGTTGCCGTTCCCCGTTAGAACGACTAGGGGCTCAGAGTCACCAAAAATGTTGTGAGTAGAAGGGAGCGCAACAAAAGCATCACAAATTGCATCGGAGCCATCAAATATTATATTTTCAACCTTAATGTTTTCACCAATTGTCTCAGTTGATTCTACCAAAGCTTGTAAAATAAATGCATATTCTGGTTTAGCTTCATTTATACATAGGGCCTTTTTTAACATATTGTCTAGGGGGTTTGCCCCGTCCCCCGGTTACAAAAAATTCCCGCCCAGTCCAAGGCAAAAGTGATAGACTGGGGGCCAACTTTTTTTAAAATCGATTTTTAAAACTACCTTTCTATTTTTTATGATCATAATCTGTTGCTTTTGCAACAACAGAAAATTTAAACTTCGCTGTTCTAGCTAAAGACTGAACCAAAAATACTTATTATCAAAAATTCTATTATGAGCTCGTACCCCTCAAAATTAAATTATTTTAATATTAACAATAATATTTCTTTATATATTGTTAGGGTTTCGAAAAATACATATGAACACTTTTGACAAAATTTTATGTATAAAAAATTTAAAATAATTCTTATGGTAAAATTATTAATTTTAAACAAAATAATATTTACTTTAACAAAATTTGGAATTTAAAATTAAAATTATTTTAGTCTTTGTTTTACTTTATCAATTTTCAAGGCTGATGAAAACTACTATATAAACAGCAGCAAATTTAGTTTAGTTTGTCCAAAAAAATCTCTCACCAAAAACAAAACCAAGGAAGCAAGTAAACTCGTTATATAGAATTATTTTTATTCATTATTCTTTTTAAAATATTCTTCTTTTTTAAACCATAAGTATCCCGTATGGGAGAAAAAGGTTTAATTTAAATCTAAACATTCCTTCGTTTTGGAGATTCACAGTTTTTACTGTAATCTGTTAACTCGTACGAAATATTGTTTTGTGTTTGTGTTAGCCTCGAAATTGTATAATCAGCACAGAATTATCTCGGAGAGTGGTTTTATGTGGAACAAGATGTAGTCCAAGACATATTAACTCAGTTGCAAACAGTAGAACTTAAAACATTTATAAATGCAGGAGTCAAAATAACATGAAATTTGTTTTCTGGAGAAATCCAGCGCTTTATAGATGACTGTGCTGAGCAATGTCCTATAAATGCTTTATCCTAATTGAAGTTGAAATACTTCATACAGCGCTACAGCGGTGTACTTTTGAAAGTAATATCGTCTTCGGTAAAAAAAAGCTTCCTTAGAGGCTTGATTCTTTATGCAACTTGAAACTTTCAGCTCATCGCATGAGCACCTCAGCTGAGATGATCGCAATGAATTGAAAGGGGACCTGAAAGTTTGATCCTCACATTGCTGTGATAGAATTCTTGTGGGTGAAAGAAAGACGAGAAAGAAACTCAACCTAGAAATTTCTTCAGAAAGTGATTTTGTGCCCAATTCTTTTTTTAAAAGTAACATGTATTGAAGTTTTGTTAATAACTCGTGCAGGACTGTTTGTAAAATGTTATGGGTCGGGTGACTTGTATATTTTCTTCTTTTAAATCTGAGAACATTTGATAAAAACTGTTTGGAATAGTAAAATCCATTATAAAAAAACAAAGAAAAATAACTATTTTCCTCCGAGATTAAAAGTTACCGAATTTCGGTACATGACCATTCCATATTGCTTGTGGCTCCCCCCCAGTGAAAATTTCTTTAAAAAGGCCCTGTTTGTACAGATGTTGATACAGTAAGGACGAAAAGGCCGGTCCAAAGCAGTTGTACCACTTATCAAAACAAGCATGCATTCCAAAATCAATTTGTATGTTTCATCGGCATGGATTCTGCTTGATTTAATTGCCATTCTTAATAGCCGTTTTGTGGAAAAGAAATTGTTTTTCACCCATATCTTCGCTACCATAATTTTCACCATAATTTATAAAATGCTTTGCCACATAACGTTTGTCATCGTCGTCTGTTGCTTCATTGTGATTAATGCACCACTCAATCTCGCCAATAAAAATTTTTGTCAGTCCATATTTTTTTGTCGTAGTTGGCTTATATAATTTTAAATTTGCGTATAGTTATTGATTTGAACATTGTTTTCTCGCAATTTTTCAAAAATTGCTTTTGGCTTGAATATTAAATCAAAATATTTTTTATCTCTGCTTTTAATTAATTTTTAGCATGTTTGATGATTATAAATTGCTATGATCATGTTCGCTGTCACTTCTTAAAAGAATCACGTCGTCACTGCGGCTATCAAGGAACAAGTATACACCAGTTGGACATTGTTCACTTCTCAATTTTGTTTTTTTTGCAACTGTAATAAACTTGATTTCCATCTTGCGTATGATTTTTATAATGATAACTCCATGTATCTTCATCATTAATAAATGCCATTGAAGCTTCTATATTGGGATAGGTATTTTCCATTTCCCAGTTACGTTTTAATTTTTGTTCTTCATTTTGCCTCATTTGCACCATTTTCAACATTCTCCATATCGATTTCCTCGTCTGAGACGTATTCTGGAATGCATAATGTTACCATTGAATATTGAAATAAATTATTAATGTTTTTTTTGAATTTAATTTGATTGGATACACTGATCAGTACTGTATAATACCGGTGAATCAATTTTATTATCAATCAAATTAATTATATTACTAACCAAATCAATAAAATACATATTTACATATTTTATTACAGATCGGTTATTTTATATACTGATCAATCGTGAATTGATCAATATACACTGATCAATTAAATAAAATACTTTTAATTTATTCAAATTACTGATTGTTTAAAGACAAAAAATACTGATCAAAATATTTAAAATATTGATCAATTAAATACAAGCCAAAAAATAACCATTTATGTTTCTATATAGTACAAAAATTGTTAGTAAAACACAAAAATAGTGCTTCTTTTTTTATTTTTACCACGTTTTTATTAGCTTGCTTTCTTGTCTGTTTGTCTGGAACAAATCTTGCGATTGATTTTTCGACCACTTTCAGTCATCCAATTGAGCTGAATTTTTTTATACAGGC
>MQRK01172967.1:289-13069 GCA_001938485.1 Girardia tigrina
AACAGTGTGTTGACAACATGGGGGGATATTTTGATTAAAAATAAAATGTTATTATTTAAAAGAAATCGATTTACATTTTACTTTAATTTTGACCCGTTTCATATCGAACAACCTAATATGAGCTTTCATTAAACAGTTAAAATAAAGTCTTTTCTATGAACTACAAATAATTTTGAGGATCTTTGCTTCATTATAATATTAGGAACTCCAAAAGAAGTGATAATTGCTCCTTTAAATCTCAAAAATACGAATCGTAAACATCTTTTATTTATAGAAAATATAAATGTTTATATGTATTTAAAGTATGACTAAAAAGTTAATGAAATTACTTAAGTAATTTATTTGCTGAATATAATCCCATTTTGGCAATGTTCAAATAAAATACCTGATGAATTTCCTCATCATTAGAGCCAGACTAAAGTATTGTTTTACATTAAGACTAAATATAATGATATCTGAATTTTAATTACACTTTTTCTAGATTTTATAAAAGTTTTATTTCATAAATCTCTTTTGTATAAGGATTAATTAATAATGTACGATGAAAACTGTGTAAAACCTCACGAGACTCATCCAATTTTGGGCTATGTAAAAAAGCATTTGTGAAATTTCTGATTTTATATACGCCATTTATTCTATAGAATTTTCTTCTTGGTCTTTGAAAGGTTCAACAACAAATCTTGATCTATTTTTCGTTGGAGGGTATAGCAGTGGGATTTTATTTATGAAATCGCCTGTAGTTACTTACATTTACATATCTTTTTGCCTGCTCTGCGTTATGAAGTCACATATAGTAGAGGTATCCCATCATCTCTAAATCAAGGTCTAAGAAAAATTTCGTAACGGATTCAAGATTTCTGGGTTCGATATCAAAAGTTGAAGTCATAACATCAAAATTTTATTAATATAACACAATAAATTTATATCTTTATTTTTGGAATTTTAAAAACTAATTTTACAACATTGATTTTATTAAAATTTTGTCCTTAATTCATATTGTTAAAATTCTTTTATTTTAATTCATTTTAAAAGTCTTCATTCCGGAAATTTTTCACTTATAAAGTTTTCATTTTAGTCGTTAAATATATATTTCTTTAATTTAAAAAAAATCTTTACTAAACTTTTTCATTTTATAATTAGAAAATTTTTATTTAAAAAATTTTAAACTAAAATTTTTTCATAGCTTGTATTATAAAATTTACATTTTTATGATAATTTTTCAATAATTAAATTATAATCTTAAATGAATTTAAAATATTTTCAACCTTTAAATTTCAAATGTCTTAATTGATAAAAAACAAATTTTAAAATATTTTGAAAATTCCTTGAGAAATTTTAAATACTAAAATTCCGAATAATGTGAGTTTCCAAAATCCTAAACAAGATTACTAGACCAAAAAATACAGTTAGGGTTAAGAATTTTTTGGTGTAAGAATTATCATGATTACACTATACCTTTGCAGTTGTAAATTCAGTTCTTTTTTTAAATGACAAATTTTAATTTAGGATATCAAAAGTTGAAGTCATAACATCAAAATTTTATTAATATCTTTATTTTGGCTTTTCAAAACTCGTCAAATAATTCATCTGAAAATGGTAGTGGATATTTTTCAACCTCAATTAACTTAACAATGTTTCAAAAGTCAATACATTTAACATATGAGTTTCTTTGGGGCACGACCATATTCGGAAATACTTAAGAAGAAGTATTAAGTCAGGGGCATAACCAGGATTTCATTTCGGGGGGATTGATGAACATAACACACTTTTAGACACACTCTCACACATTCACAAACACATAATCACTCACAGACTCACACACTGAAACTATTAAGGATTTTTTGGTCCTGTTAAATATCGTTTCCCTACTGTTTATTATCAAGCAAGAATGAAGAGACTGGATATCGAAATTACAGTGTATTCTACAGAAATTTTAAAGAATAAAGAATTTTATAAATATAAGAAAAGCTAAATCTATATTAAAAGGTTCAGTCGTCGTTTGGAATGGCAAAATTCTCTTAGTACTTTATCAAATGATTTACGTCCCAGTGTAGTTCACAGCATCACCTGACCACTCAGTCAGTTGTTATTCATGGCACTTCTCATAATTGCTTTAATTCGGGTCAGAGCGAAAAACGTTTATATGGCTGTAGCAGTTTTCACTGAAAGAGTTAGGAAAATTTATAGAATTTTCTTAATATTTTGAAAAAAAAGGATATCACATTGACGACATGCTTCCATCGCTGTCGCTGGCTTGTCTTTGGGAAGAAACTGAACCAACTTTTCCGAGTAAATGTAAAACTCTGATCGCAATGCCGCCTATCGACAGAGGATCATATAATTGGCCAATCTTTTCATGAGAGCTTCAAATATTGAAAATATCTTCTCTTGATTAACAAGCCTTTCATGACGCTATCTTCAAACGTTATCAAGAAATATGTTGTAAACAGTCTTCCTATAATAGTATTCTGATGATAAGAACTGCTAAGAAAGTCCATGCACAGAGCAATAAGTAGTCCATGGAATCGTCATTCCAGTGTGATGTGAAAAAATACGTGTGAAAAGTCCATCACCCCGTGAGAAAATTTTAAGAAACATTTCTTGACTATGATCACGATATCGATTAAGTGTGCTCAAAACTGATTTAGTTTGAGCGATGCATGTTTATAGATCTTGAAATTCGGATGGTAAGGCTTTGGCTAGTCGAATAGTTAATGAGACAACATCTTTGGCAATAAGATATGATATGATGAAGAAGCTTTTCTCTATAACATATGGAAGAGCTTCGGCCTTTGATGAGGTTTCTGGATCGTGGTCTTTTGAATAATATTTCAGAGTATTGATAACAAGCTCAAAAAGTTTATTAAATTAAATGATTGTGTCATGATTTTCAATCCTTCGAGATTCACATCAAGCTTGATTTAATTCTTCTAAGAAACCTTTTGAGAATAATGGATCTTTTTGGAGATTGAGAAATAGCTGTACGTTTGTGGCAGGATGACATGCGTATTGCGATGAGAAAATCTGATGCTTTAATAAGAACCAGATTGAGCGCAAAACACGTAAATTGTTTTAGGATAAATATCCCAAATTTGTTTTTGAACATCTTCAACACATCCTTTCATAATACTGGCACCATCGTAACTTTGCCTATTTACCAAGCTCATATCAATACAAACTTTTATTAGTTCCGTTGTTATGTTGTTGATTAATCTTGTAATGGGAAAAAATCGAGAAAATCTTCACGCACGTTGTCTTCATGAACGTAACTAAATAAAACATTATTCAGAAATGACACTTAAACTAAGTTTGGTAATTATATTTTATAACTTAATGAGAGAGATAGTTTTTCAGTTCCAGAGCAGTCACAGGATTCATCGATCAGAATATAGAATCATTGAGATTTTTTTACTATTTCCCCTATTCTTTTCCAGATGACTTTTCCACTGACTTCAATGATAGCATTTTGAGTTTGAAGACTGATGTACTTTTGGGAGCAGAAATAAATCTTTCACAAAGAGGTGGGGGGTGTAGGAAAAAAATCACAATATTCCTCGAAATACACTATCATTTTCAACTGGTTCACCTATAATAATCACTTCTGAATCTTCTTGTCCTCGTAAAGGTAATTCATCTCCCCTCTTAGCTACGGTACTGCATCAGGTATATATTTCATCTTATTTATTCTTCATTCTCCTTTTATAGGCCTTGCAGTGAAGACATGAATTAAGAGACCACCTCCTGTGGGTGTATTTGAAAAGAAATAGTTTATTTTGTTGTTTTGTATATATTATATATAATTAAATAACTTAATAATTCATTATTGAAATTTAAAATTTGATTACATGAATTCGATATGGAATAAATTATTCATCATGAATCAAAGAGTATTAAATCCAATATAATATTATATAGAAAATCCAAGCGGCGAACAATATGTGAATTAATACAACCGAAATCGTACATTATATAAGTTACACTTAGGCCAATTAGTGATTCCGCTTGGCAGTACATCTTATAAATATTTGACTATAAATCTGTACATCCTTTGACGTTAAATAATTTATACGAGATTAATTTTAGCTGGACAAAAATTATATATACTGTCAAATTGTTAGCGTTCTGTGTTACCATTATCCAAAAATTTATCCAAATTACTCAATTTAACCATAACTGCAATCCAAGTCCACTATTTGTACAGATTCAACTTTGTGCTCAATAACCATCTTAACTACTTCGTCTGGGGATTCATACAAATCAGAAACGCGATTTTCACTATATATCGATAGTGTCCTCTTACCCTTACTCGATCTAGAAAAAAGGTCTCATAAAGTAACTTGTTACTAGTGTTATCCTTCTCTCAATTTATTTTTATTGGGATCTAATTATCAACTTCTTTTTCTCTGCCTGTAGTTACCATTATAGAAATTATATTCTTTATACACTTGTTGGGGTTTCGAAAAATATATATGAACACTTTTGATAAAATTTTCTGTGGAAAAAAATTTAAAATAATTCTTTTGATAAAATTATTAATTTCAAACAAAATAATATTTAGTTTATCAAAATTTGGAATTAAAAATTAAAAATATTTTAGTCTTTGTTTTACTTCATCAATTTTCAAGGCTGATGAAAACTACTATATAAACAGCAGTGAATTCAGTTTTAGTTTGCCCCAAAATATTTGCTGAAAAATTTGCCTAACAAGAATTCTCGTAAAGGAAACAAGTAACATGAATACAAAATTTATTTTATTTTTATTTTATTCTTTAAAATATTGTTTTTTTTTAAAAACCATAAGTATCCCGTATGGGAGAAAAAAGTTTTTAAATTTTTAAGTTTTAATCAAATCATCGTTCGTTTTTGGGAGATTCACAGCTTTTACTGTAATCTGTTAACTCGCACGAAATATTCATTTGTGTTTGTGTTCTGTCGTCAAGAATTGAATTATTATTATTTTTGACTTGTTAATTTTTGTTATTTGAAAATAAAGTTTCATAAAAGAATTTGTGTTCATTGTTTATATATTTATGTTGGAAGTCCTTTCTGAATAATTGGAGTCAGATTAATGAATAAAGATTAAAGATTAAATATTTAAGATTTTGTTTTAAAAGTAAATAATTATATTAAAGATTTTTAATACCCAACACACTTATAGCTTCTTCATTTAGCTATATGATTTTTTAAACATACTGATTTAAAGTCCTTTTCCATATCTATACAATAACTATTTATTAATTATTTACAAAAAATATTTATTTATAAAATTATAAGTGATAATAGTGTAAAAAAATTCGAAATTTAAATAAATTTAATATATTTGCTCCATAAAAATATTAAATAATAATTTGATAGAAGATATATTGTTAATTTAATGAATATAGATAGTTTTATTAACAAATATTTCAGAATTGTTTCATAATTAATAGTTTAATAATTCGAATTTTTAATTTTCAGAAGTGACGTCTGTCATACATGGAGAAACGTTACTCTTAGAACGACACAAATGAAACTTGTCAGTCCATGACTCAAAAAAGTCATACACATTAAGACGGTATTTGCTGGGATCTAATAAACGAAAAGGTTCTGCTTCGTTTAGAAATCACATTGCATGACAGAACACCTTAATGCTTACAGTAGCAACACGCAATGGAAAAAACTAAATATACTTCTAACAAGTGTTTTAAACTTCAGTTATAGGAGCATTTATGTTTACGTTGATTCCGTCAGTCTTTATTTAAGGTTTTTTATTAACGAATTTGTAAAAGAAAATAACCAAAATAAATATCCCAAATGATATAAGCAAAGAAACTACTTTTTCAGTTTTATTATTTTAACAGATTCAGAATCAGATCTTAATTATGGTCATAACTTCTTGTTATAACGTATATAACATAATCTAAAGCTTCTTTGTAGAATCAAACTTGTTCCTTTTGTGGAAAATCGAAAGAAGACTAGGAGATCACCTTGCACTAACTTTGTTCATTTAAAATTATTTATGACTAATCCCGATGAGGGTTATTTTGAGTAGCTCTAAGATTGATGCTATCTTCTTTGTTTTTAAACGTCGGTCAAATAGAATATATGCCTCCATGAGACCAGTAGTATTTAGAGTGATCGCATTCTAGAGACAAACTAGAAAGATAATCGTCGACAAGTGTTTCTCCTACAAATTTAAATAATTTAACCAACTTATTGGCGTTTAAATATGATGGAGAAGACTCATTACACCAGCAATCTAATCGCTGTTTGATTACTATTAGCGAATGATCAAAATATAGTGCCAAAAATCTGATTACAGCTCTGTATTCAATTTTACACATCTTAAAAAACAAAAAATACGTCAAAATAAAATTAGTTCTACTATGAGACTAATAAAAAATTCTTGTTTGCATAAAAATAATAATAAAATAATTAGTTTAACTATAATCAAAGTTGGAACGCATTATGATAATCCCAAGTTAGACAGACAGGAAACATTTGATCTCTCTGCATATTATTAAGATTGAATGATTTACTTTTCCCTGATCTTCATCATCTCCTGTCTCTTTTGCAGCATCTCTACTTCATAAGTTGAGCTTCCAGCAGTACCGGATCAAAACTCAAAGCTTCATTTTGTCAATTTCCATCTTGTATTTTGTTATGCACCTATTAATAATAAATGTACAAAATATAAAATCTATAAAATAATCTTTTGAAATATTAATTATTAGTAATTAGCATTATAATCTTATTCAAGTGTATTTGCTACAAAATTAATTTTTTCTATGATGTATTAGAACTTTTTGGCCGACCTAATACATTGTTATACTATATTTAATCGATGTTCTTAATACTTATAATTGTAAAATATTTTTTCTTGAAAAAATACATTTCTTATTGACAAACTAAATATTTAATAAAATGTGTTCGTTATAACAGTTTCGGTTTATTTAATAACTCACAATTCCGTACTAACCGCATAATTCTCTCAATATAATCTAAATCACTTTTATTTTACTTTTCCAATTTCTAGTTTTTTTCTATTTTTTTTGAAAATCATAAGTTTTTGTCCATTCTTTGTATTAGCTTACTTTCTAGGTATATAGATGTATTTATGAATAAATATGTATGCATGAAATTTAAAAACCTATTTTTGAAAGGCTTTTTACTCAATCAATATTCTCCAATCTTTGCACATTTACTCATTCTCGATGACAATAAATGATTATGTCTCAGAATGGGGAATAACGGGTTCATCGCAGTTCCTGAACAATATTAATTGAAAATGATCTATTTATAAATTATAAATAGTTTATATTACGCAAAAAGGTAAAGATAATAAAGTATTAATAATATTAATAGATGTAATAGAAATTTTGCATTCTCCTGACAGCCAATTTAAAAATGTGCAAAATATCTAATATCAAGTCCATAATTTTTTTCTGTTCGGTATTTCACCTTCTTTATAATTGCATTCAGTGGAGAAAAAAGTGGGTAGAGAAAAAGGTGGTGGAACGGTCATCTAATAATAAAAATGTATTACAATATGCTTATTAATAATCATATATAAAATTAAAGCAAGTGTTTATATTAAAATATCCTAGAATTTTGTCCAATTTTCGTTTGATGTATCACCTCGAATTCTTTTTTACTGCTTGTATCTGTTACTACATGACGTCTTCTAAGCAACCAGAGATCAATGTATTTTTTCCGACAAGTTTGATGAATAAAAGTGCTGATATTGTCTTAGTCTTTAGCGAAGCTCTTCTTGGGGTGGCAATTATATTCATTTGCGAAAAACTTCGTTCGCATTCACTGGAAGACATTGGAATGGTATTCAGGGTAGTTACTGTTAGAATCTGTGGGAACACCACTCGGAGAACAAATATCCATCACTAAATTATATTTAATAATCACAATTAATTATCGGATATTGAAAAATTGATGGATTGCGTTGATTTTCTGATAATTCCAATTTCCACTCTGATTTTCAATTCCCGGAGAAATTCTGCCAATTATTAAAACAATTTGTTTTTTTTTATTTAATTTACATTAAACTTATTTTTAATAAATTTATTTAATTATTTCTTAAAAAATTGAAAAACTAAATTACTAAAGTTTTATTTTTTTGTTAAACCGGTATTTTAAAAAATTATATTTAATTAACTAATTTAACTTAATTTCGATTGTCTATTTCAAAAATTTTCCGTTTACTATTAATTCCTAACAGTTACCAAATGCAATAGTGTTTCTGGATATGTCTTTTCAAGGATGTATTCACGAAATCCTTGAATCATTTCTCTTTCATTGAGTTGCAATTGGAATGAAAAGTTTCGAATTTCATCTTCTCCGAATTCAAGTTCTGCGTTCCATGACAAAAAAAGCATTGATTATATTATAAAATATTTTATAGATACCCTTTTGAATAACTGACTTCTTTTCGCTCGAGCATCATCTCCACTCCAACGAGTTTACTGCGATTAGTCACCAACCGTCTATCGCGAAAACCGAGAAATGTTGTTCTTTATTCACGACCCATGTTGAATCTTTGGAATGATGTGACGAACTTGCAGTATCATTAAGTACAACCAGTGATCAGATAGTTGAAGCAATGCCCATTCAAACATCTTATAAGTCATGTCAAAAGTCGGATTTTATACAAACATTTTACAGTATTAAATTGTGTGATTGTTGTAAATAAAAAGAGAATTAATTATTTTACCATACCTTGTAAACGCCGAGTTAGCTTATTGACCTTTTTGTCTGTTAAAAGTTCTCAAAACCCGAAGGCGCTCATGATCATACACTGTTTACACATGCATGGATTGAGATCTTCACAGCAGCGTTTTAAGTTCAAATGGAGTATTTCTATCTTTAATGACTTGAGGCTCAGAATTGACACTATAATCAGAGCGCCCCCAAAATTTTGAGATATTAATGTACCCTCCTTTATTTCTCAAATAACACCAAACTCACGACAAAAAAATTTAATTCTAGTTTAACATTGTTTTATATGTTTTTATGACATTTCTTTAAAGAAATTTGATGATTTTTATTAAAATTTTTAAAATAATGTCAAATTGCCTTCATTAAAAATTAAAAACATAAATGTTAAAGGAATAATTTGTTAAATATCTTGTCGTAAGCATCAAAACGGAAGCAAATTATTTCCTGACTTATTCTATTTTAATTTTAGATTTAAAGTAAGATATATTATATCATCTTTACTAGAAATAATGGAAACATATTCCAAAATCCGGTAGGGATTTATTAAAATTTTACCAATAAATTCTTCAAAAATAGGAAAGAAATGTTGAAAAAATATACATTTATTAGAACCGTTTTAGATTAATTTTAAATCAAAGAATTCCTTTCTGTGGACCGCAGTTGATTTATTAATCCATCAATCGGTCAGTCGTGAAACCAAACTAATTCTCCTTCTTAAGGACAATCTTTGATGCGAATTTTAACCTAAAACTAAATTGCCTTATGTGACATTTTTCGACAATAATTAAAGATTTTCTATCTAATTATTTTCTTAATTCTGAAAATTTTGTTTCAATAGTTTTAGTTTTAAATTGACTGAAACTATGCTTTTTATTTTATAGACATTTTATATTATTATTTTTGGCTATCAGATTTTTTAGGTATAATATATAAAATAAACGATTTTGTGATAATAAAAAAATCTTGTTTAAAATTTTAAAAAAACTTTGTGGAAACTGTTTAACTTCACAGGATGATGAATTTGATCTCAATGGGAAATCAAGAACCGTTAGAAGAAGACATTTTATTCTTAGAAAAATTTAGTGGATGTAAGGATAATTAAATATATATCAATATCTTTTAACTTAATATTATAAATCGTTTTAATGTGATATATCATTTCTGCTGGAAATTCATTAAAAATATTATATCCAAAGCTTTTCCATGTCACATAAGATTCACACTGAGGTACCTGCTGCTGGACCGAGTGGCGGAGGCCAGCACCTCTTAATTGTGCGGGAAGATGTCGGATGGATGAATGGATCGGCCGCAGCTTCCCGTACCGCATTAACGGAACAGTGACCGCCGGATCTGCTAGGGAGGGTAGGCGTGCGCTCGATCTCCGCACACGACACCAGCTCGCATTGTCAGTGGTATATAGTATGGTCATAGTGCACTGCGGGTTGAGATGTGGCCGTATCAAGTTTGATCAGACCGATATGATGGATGAGGTCGAATCGCTGTCTTATTGGATCGAGTGCAATAAAATATAATGGAATGAAGACGATCAAAAGATTTATTTTTTTAATACAATTTGAATTTGTGTTACACCAGTTTATTAAATCACTTTCGTTAATTAATTCTTTTAAAGTTTTTTTTATTTTGGTTGTTTGACCAGAGCATCACACCCACCTTATGCACAATGCTGCCGAAATAGTATAGGATTTCCTGTTAGTTCTAGAAAAAAGGCCCTTGAATCACCTAACCATGCAAAAAATTGGTGACCATAACTTTTCAGTACAAATCTCTGTCAACTTTGGCAATCAAAATGGAAGGAGATAATTTTTCAATTGCAAAAGCACTTGATGAAATCGTAAATATTAATTTCAAGGGTGATTCATGCAATGTTGGACAATATATCTATGTTAGATTCAGAACGAATGACTTTCAAGCAATCAGAGAAATGAAAAATGACAGTGTATCACCATTGGTGTATGGAAGGTTGTTTAATTGTTCACCAACATCCTTCAAGGTGGAGCAAAGTTTTTTGATGCTCAATTCACTTCTGAAAAAAATTGAAATTTCTTTTCTTCAAATATTCAGAAATATATTTGTATACAATACAACTCTTTTATGTTATAAACTGTTCACTAGTCTTTGCTAAAGGTTTTAATAAAAGTTTATGTTATTTTATCGTTTTATTATTAATAATAATGTATTATTTATTGTTTTTAAATAAATAAGGCTAATTTTAACTAAAAATTATCAAAAATTGACTTTCTAAATTATTAAAGTTAATTATAAAAGTAAAATGTTAAAATTTGATTGGTCAATAAAGTCAATTTTTTAGGTCAAATTTTTATAATCTTTAAGTCAATTTGTGGGTTGCACTAATTGTAATATATGCATAGTATATAACGGATTCCAAACATTCTTGTTTTATATTCTCTTGAACTCTTTTGTTTCCATATTAAATTGTAGCAGAAATTTTGATTGTTAATAAATTATTATACTCTCAATTTATTTTTAATGGATAAATGTTACAGTAGATTATGGTTCGAAAATACCAAATTTAGTCTCAATATACCGTATTAAAAATGTCACAATGTTTCAATTAAAATAGATTTGAGTCAAAATATTTTAAAAAAAGTTAAAGATTTGAATGTTATGTTGACGAAGAGAAGCGATATTATGAATTCGAAAGATTAATCTTTGGTTTGACCGTGTCTCCTTTTGTTGCTCAATTAGTGTCCAGAGTTAACGCAGAGCGATTTAAAGATAAATATACAGAGGTAGTGGAAATGTTGATTCCGGGAACTTATATGGATGATACCTTAATTTCAGTGGGTTCCACGGAAGAATGCTTAAAGAGAATGGAAGAAATAAAAAAAATTTGGGGTGTAGCCAGGATGAAAACTAATAAATGGCTAACCAACAACGTGGAAATTCTGAGAACGATCCCATCTGAACAAAGGTCGAAAAATCTTGAATTGGAAAACAAAGTTTCTCGGATGACGAAGACTTTAGGAGTATCATGGAATGCTCGAGACACGTTTGGAATTGAGATGAAAGTGCCTTCAGAAGACATATTGACCAAAAGAAAGCTTTTGAGTGTGATTGCAAAGATTTTCGATCCGTTAGGATTATTCTCTGCCTTTACAATCACAGGAAAGGTGATTCTTCAAGAGACATGGATGCTTGATCTAAAATGGGATGAAGAATTATCAATGGAAATACGTTGTAAAATCAAGAAATGGTTGATAAACGCTGAAAGGTTGAAAGAAATTGAATATGAAAGAGTGCTATTTAAAGACAACGAAAGTGAAAAGGAGTTACATGTGTTCGTCGACGCCTCCAAAGATGCTTATGAGGCGGTCGTGTTTACCAGAGAAGAAGGAGAGAAGGATGTGAGAGTAAATTTTGTAATAGCAAGAGCGAAAGTGACTCCTGTGAAGGTGATTTCCATCCCAAGGTTAGAAATAATTGCGGCTTGTTTGGGAACGAAATTAGCTTTAAAGACATCGCGAGCATTGAAGGTGGAAATGAAAGAGATTCACTTTTGGAGCGACAGTCAAGACGTTCTTTATTGGATAACTCAACATGGAAAGCATTACTAAACGTTTGTGTCAAACAGGATTGGGATAATTCAGTCAAGAACTAATGCGTCTCAATGGAAGTATATCTCGACGAAAGAGAATTCCGCGGATATATAATCGAGAGGATTTAATGAGAAAGGATGTGAAAAATTAAAGCTATGGTACAAAGGACCAAACTTTCTTTATCAGAAGGGAGCAAAATGGGAGAATTGGAGACCAAAAAATAAAGATAGAAATAATGATTTGATGGAAAAGGATGTTGAAAGAATCTACCAGGAAAGAAAAAAAAGAAAGGAAAAGATGAATCGTGTGAAGAAAGGATTGTAAAAGAGAGTTGAGTTGACCTAGATGAGATCAAAGGGGGAAGAATGTTCGGGATTCAATTATTTTTATTTATTGATATTATAAATTAATTAATTATCTATATATATATATATAAAGGTTTTTTTCTCAGTTTTTTAAAGGCAAATGAGGGAAGCTCAGGATCAATTCAATA
>MQRK01172969.1:1098-16336 GCA_001938485.1 Girardia tigrina
GGGGGGTCATGTGGGGAGAATGCCCATTTTTCCCCTACTCACAAAAACCTTACATGTTAATAAACTCGCGCCATTTATTTGAGGAAATACGGTAAAATAGTTTTTGTATCATTCTTTAAACATCTATAACTTTTTTTTTCATTTTAAAAATACCTCTATTTATTTTAATTAATTTAAATATGTTTCTCTTACAGTTTTAACTTCAAATTTTATTTAATTATCATTACGTTCAACTAAATTTACGTTTCAAAATATGAAAAAAACATTAAAAATATAATTTATCTTAAATAATTCAAATTTTACTCAATTTGAAAATGTTTATTTTTAAATAACTCAAAAATATCTTAATTTTTAATTTAAACCTCTTCAGTATATTATTTTTTAATACATATAATGATATAAATATTTATTTAAATACATTTCAATCTTTTATTTGAAAAATCATAGTTATAAAATGTTGTAATTAGTAAAATATTGAACTTTAAATATATTTTTTATTTAAGCTTGTAAAACATATTTTTAACATTAACTTTTATGAATATATAATAAATTCATTTTTATATCAATTTAATCTTGGTAAAATATCATATCCTATATTTTAATTTTTATATCTATTTTTTATGTTAAATTATCAGTGAAATGAAAATTAAATAACTCCTCATATGGATAATGAATTATTAAAAATATAAATCTAGACGAATAATACAGAAAGGGGTCGTCCATAAACGACATCATGAAGGAATGGGGAGATGGGGCAGAATTTTGTGACGAAGTGTGACGAAGGGGAGGGGGTTGGAAATCTGCTAAAATTGCGAGATATCATTTATGGGCAGTCCCAAAGTGTTGTTGTCGTAATGACGATTCTAATCGTAATAGGAAGGTTTCAATAATCATCTTGATGTTAATAGGTGCGACCGAACCATAAGAAATTGAGTAAACGCATTGAATTTTGACTTTAAAATGTGACTCAACTGTTTCATGAACATCAAACACCGAAGTTACTATCTCTCGGTAATCACGATTACATAGATAAAAATGTATTATTCAAATATAGGCATAAGAAAGTGCAATAATTACTTGATTAATAATTAATACTTCAATAAGACTTGAACTTTACTTAACAAAAACATTATAAAAGAGAATAATACATCTGAGATATACTTTACAACTAATGGAAATAATTCATAATAGTTTATTTAAATGTTTGTTATCTCATCTTCTAAAATATTGTGACCCACCAAGGAAATGTCTATGAACCTCTAATTAAAGTTATATTATGAATTTTATATTTTTTTATTAATAAAGTCTTTTTGGATGTTTTGAAATTAGGAATATAATTTATTTTTCAATAACTGTTATTCATATATTTAACTAATTTAACAAAATTACCATTATTATAAATTGTTGATATAAATGTGAAATGAAAAAAGGACTGTTTTATTTATTTACAGTCCCTCAAAACATTTTGATTCGTTTCCTGAACTGTTTACATTCGAAATATTTACCGTACATTATTCATTACTAAGATTCATAAATAATCAGAATTCGAATTGATAAACGAAACTTATTCAATGAAAATATAATATTTCATATCTTGTTAGTTCTTTCACTACAGCAGTAGTCGTATTCATTGTCGGTCCATTAGTTAAAACAATAAATTAAATGAATAAATTAATAAATTTTTATCAAATTATTTTATTTATCAATTGCTAATTTAAATTCCCAACGAATTTTCTAGATATACGAACATATTAAATACACTTTTCTCTTTGATATATGAAGTTAAAGACGATTTTAGAGCACTAATTGAAAAATAAATTGTATACACCTCCTAGTTCATTTAAATAATGTATTACCGACACAATAAAACGAGCTTTTTGAAATTTACCTTTAATGAATTATGGAAGATTAATCGTTTTGTTATGTTCAATTAATATTATCATTCACATTAAGAGAAAGTTTATTTATAATAAATTTTTTATAATGAACATTTATTTTAAAAATTAATCTAAAACTGAATATTGATAGAAAACATGAAACCAACATGAACCACTGAACAAAAATTATACAATTTTTAATAATTATGTGTATTTCTGATTAGTATTTTTATATTAAATTGTTTGTTTAATAAATATTTCACGCAAATTATATTTCATCTATAATATATATTTGAATACGGACTCAAACCTGAAAAGTATTTTACAGAATGTAATGGCAGTGTTCGACAATCAGACTGAACTTCAATTTGATTCTATTTCTGGTGAGATGGGACTGGATTGCCATTTGAACCAGTCCACAAAAGTGGCTGACGAGTTTTGAATTTGTAAAATTATCGTTTGTAAATTTGAATATTTACTGTTAATTTTCGGAAATATAAATTGGTTAATTTATTTAAGAAAAATTTATATTTTGGAAAATATGTGTATACATAAAATTGTTTGTTGTAGTTCATGTTTTAATAATACCCGTTCAGTGCGGCCACATGATGTATTTGAAATTAAAACAAAATATTTTAAAATAGTTTAATTATTATTAATCTCACAACAAATTCAACACTCGAATGCAAATGACCAAGGAATTTTATTGATTTTCGTGAGATAAGTGGGCGTAAAAATCGCCAAATCATTTTAGCAACTTATTACAGTGAAACATTCGATTGATAATTGTGGGTGAATCTGCGACCTGGATTTGGAGTAGGATAATAAATCATCTTTTTTAACTGTCGTTAACTATTATCTGTGTTCATAGGTCATTATTAATAGAACAAGAACCTCATTTGGATCAAAATTATTGGTTGCACAGATTTTGCGAAGGGATGACAATCTAGCCTCCTGTGATCACCGTAGGTGGGAGTTTATAACATTAGTCCCACACTAAAATACATACCGCTAATGCTGAAGTGCAGCGACCGCGCTACAAGGATAGCTCTACGATCAGTCGGTACGAGGAATATTTTACGTTGTTTTGTATATTTTTGTATATTATGTTACTTTAGAATGTCGAATCTCTTGACCATGAAGGTTAATCTATATATTAGGTTATATTTTCGTTTAATAAATTTGGATTTATTTTATTAAATTTAGAATTAATTCTAATAATTTTAAAAATTTTTAATGGAATTATAAATTAAATAACTTAAAATTAATATTAATTAGGGATGTACCGTATTTCGGCTCCAACTCCGACAGGATTAGATAAAAAAATTCTAGCTTCGACACCTGCAGGATTTGGAAAAAATGAAACAGACACATCCCTATTATGCAATATACATTGCGAAAACTTTAATAAATGAATCCAGGAGCACAAATGGGTATTGATAAAAAAATTGCTGAAGATACGAATTAAATTTGTAAATATGTGAAAATAACTGATTTTGAAATACTGCAGTAATATGTAAAAAAGCGTTTTTTATAAGACATTTCAAATTGAAGCCCTTTATTTGAGATTTAATAAAAAAATTAAAAAAATTATTGACGTTTATTGAAAGTTAAAACACAAATTTTAAAACTAAATTTTTAATATGTATTTATATAAACTCATGAAATTTGTTTTACTGTTTCAAAATTTGTTGAGTGTTGTAATTGTGAACAAAGTTCAAAATTGAGCGGTAACTCCACAAATAAATAAATTTCGTTATTAATACTATGAATAATATGGACGCATTTAAGGGTGTCACTGACATTTCTCCGGACAAAGACCCCGATTTTTGAAGTGACCAAATAATGATCCGACGAGGCTAGACCGATGAAAGGGGCTACAGTTTATGTGCATTTCACGTTGCTTGGCTTCGACAAAGATGGAGAGAAATTTGATTCTGGTAAAAACAGAAATGAACGATTCTGTTTCGTGTCAGTCAAAAGAAGGCCTATGATATCGGAGTTGCGACAATGAAGTTGAAAGAAGTGTGGCTCCAACGAGAACGTGAACCAATCCTCCTGAGGACCTTAATTCCTAATTGGTGGATCGAAGTTCGGCAGTCGTCGACATTTCCTTTTACCAAAAAAATGTAAAAACAAATCTTTCTTTCACTATTTCGAGAGTATTTAAAAATCCTTACAAGTGTCAATTATATAATCATAATTTTAAAAGGACTGAACATAATTCCTGTCCATTTTACACGAAGATGTTTGATGATCTTCCGAATTATATCACTAAAAATTATTAAATATTGTTAGTTTAAATAGTTATTGATATTTATGCAAACTTCCCATAACTCTTCTTATATTTCATTTTAAAATGTAGCGTTCAAAATGTGATACATCTGAAATATACCAATAATTCGATTAATAATTAGAGGCCGAGTAACATGAGAGATTATGTGTTCAACAAATGCGGATGGAAAGATAAAGTTCTAGATCACAATTAGATCACAATATTTCTTACATTATTACCAGGGCCCCCAGATTATTGACCTAAACTTTTGAAAAATTGACCTAAAACTACAAAAACTTGACTTTTATTGATTTTATTGACATTTCAGGTATTAAATAAAACAATTACTTCAGGTTTTGTTGACCTAAAAAATTGACCTATAAAATATAAAAATCGACCTATAAAATTGACTTTAAAATTTAAAAATTGCCTTTTAAAAAGTAATATATTTACCATAAAAAATTGACTTGTTATTCCTTTCCATTAATTTTTAAACGATCATACTAAGGCCCGTATTGTTGAATTATGAAACCAATCTTAAAACATATTCAAAAAATCAACTGAAAACAAATTTATTAATTATTATTGCTCATCATATTTATTATAATAAAGAATAATAAATTGCTTAATATTTTCGGTTTAGAAATGCCTGTCATTCGCAAGAATCTTCTTCAGTATCGAAAAACTTTTTTCGACATAATTTGTTGATGGTTGGTACTGTTTTAGAATTGTATATTAATTTGGGGAAGTTTCAGAACGTGTTAAGGCCAATATTGAATTTATTTCATTATTGCTGAGTACCTCTTATTCAAGGTATCTCTTAACGCCACACGGATCATCTCCAAATGACATAGTTTGAAGGAGTTTATATGCTTCAGTAATTTTAAAAGAAGAAGTTTCGAATTTTTTTTACAGTGATTGCCAGATGATGATAACAGTTGTTTATGGTAAAGAGGTTTTTTGGCAAATCAAGATAATTTATCACCTCTTTGACTCGTGTAACTAGTAGTCTGTGTCGGCCTAAATTATTAATAATTTGAAAGACATCAGAATGATGATCAGCATAAAATAAGCCTGCTTCCTACCAACTAGCCTAGTGTGTTACAATTGGAGTTGGTGGTTGACCAATACTATCAAACAGACCTCTCCGATTGGTAGTATAACTGAAAGATCGTCTTATTTTCCATAATCGGAGATCGGTAGAGAGAAAGGCTTCAGTTACATCACGTGCAAAAATTAATTTTACCAACATAAATAAATGGTTGCACCTGAGATATCAATGTAGATTGAGAATTAGAGCGTTTAGAATTTCGAATGTGCTTAGCAGTTGAAAGGTGCTTATCCACTAGAAATTGTTTCTCATAGCTAACAGTTATGTAGCATTACATATAAAATAATTTACATTTATGAGTTAAACTAAATACAGAGGGATAGTTGTATACAATTTTCTGAGATTTCGTTCTAATTGATACCACATCTTTTGGCACTATTGATTGATATATAACAGTCAAGAAATTAGTGATCTGTTAAAATTTATAAATTTAATTCACTATCAAATATAAAATCAAAAAGCTTACATTAATAAGAAATGAGAATGATGCTACTTTTAATATAAGATTTTTGTAAATTGAAAAATCAGAATGAGATATTAATATTGTAACAAATATTTTTTGTAATTATATTTATTTATTATTTAACCACTTTTTTTAATTTATTATAATTTCATAATTTATTTTAAATCCTAACCAAAATTGTTTATTTATATAAAAAGTTGACTTTATTGACTTAAAATTAATAGTTGACTTAGTTGACACAAAACAAAACATTGACTTTTATTGACCTTAAAATTTTTTTCCTGCCTAGATTTTACAAAAAAAACGTGTATCTTATGCAATTTTGGTTTCCATAAAAAAGTTGACTTTATTGACTTGCTGGGGCCCTGATTATCACACTGAAAATATTCAATTTTCTTACGCCTTTTGATACTATTTCGTTTTCATAATTTTGTTTTCAGAGTACATTCAAATATTAATTTTTGCAACTATTACTACGATTTACTTCGTTGACTAAAAAACTCTATTTTGATATTGTATTCATTATAGCAGTACTTAAGGTACAACAGAAATTTCACTTCGCAACAGTCTTCACGGCAGTATAATTAGGCCCTAATTTGTCACCGCTATCACATCAATCATTGCCAGTCACATTTGAGTCACATTTGTATACTTACTGCTAGTTATTTTGGTCTGAAAATTACGAAACAAGTGATAGATATAAATAAATTATGGATTATAATATCTGGGTCAAATTAAGCCATTGATTTTTGCAATTATTAACGATTTATCAATGATAAATTATATTCCTAATACTTTACAGGTCGCTCTCACAAAAAGCTTGGTACTGGTCAGTGGTAAGTGTTTGCATCACAAATTATTCATAAAAAGCTTGTGAAAGATATTGCCAGTTGTCATCGATATTCCCCACAACAACTACTTGATTCTCAAATTATAAATCATTGATAATTGTCTAATGTGACTCCTGACGTCAAAATGATAAAAATATAATGATTGCGCCAAATGAAGGAATTTACAACCGATTTTAATGAAAATTATTAATTTAAATTGGGCAATTATGATTGGAAAAATGTTTAATTTCTGAAAAATTTGAAAGAAATTAATTTTTTCGACGTTTTGTTTTGGATTTAAAAATAATTTTAATTTCATATTTACAAGTTTATTTTGGTTGGAAAACTTCAAATTTAGTTTTTGGTTATATTATTTAATTACCAAATATAAAATAATTCCAGGAAAGTCAATACTGGCTAATTATGAAATGTATAGAAAAAATAATAAGTGAAAAAAACAGGTTTTTAAGATATGAACTGTATGCTTGTTTGCTTAGCCACGCTACCTCTTTGAACGAGCGTGACTCGTCGTCAAAAAACTTTCCCGATCGCAACAACTCGAGTTACTTTGTTCATATATCAAATGCCTATAGAAAAAGGAAAATGAAGGTGTTTATGTGGAGAGACAAAAGAGACGTGTTTTTTCTATCAACGATTCACTCATGATTGAATTAGACAGCGGAAAACAGCGGCCAACCGTGGCTCATGACTACAATTTTACGATGGGTGGTGTTGATCGTGTGGTTACAACAATAAAAAAAACCTGGTGATTTTTTTGCCTACCTAGTGGAAAAAAACCCAAAGGTTAAATGGTTAAATGACAAAATTTCAAGGACATTAATCAAATGAATTATATGCTGTTTTGATGGATGACAAACATTTAAGTTAAGTAAATTTGCTGCCATGTTTGTTCTCGTTGGGGAAATTCAATAAATTCTTAATGAAAACTTTCTAAATATTAGACATAACATTGCACTAGAAACTCCTGAATCGGTCTCTTACGAAATTATTAATTTTTGGTAATTCACCTTGTATTTAAAATTCTGGTTGCAATAAGAATAAATGTAGTAAAGATCTTGCTGCTATTAAGAACCACAACATAATGAATAACGGTTTTCTGATGAATATATAAATATCTTTCAATATTATTACAACTGATTTTAGATTTAAATTTATCAAATAACTGTATCATCTTGCTAAAAGAGACACCATTCTAAAACAATAGACAACATGCAAAATACATCATGCAAAACAACATACGAAAATATTCCCCACATCTTCCTCTATAGAAATGGTTTCAGTCATCCTACATTTCTTATTATTATTCTACTATCGTCGAATTACGACTTGATTCTCATTTTATGTCTTCTATTTTTTATTATAGAGTTATCTTTTTTTCTTTTGTAGTATTAACTACTTAACATTACTGATAACAGAACGGGTGCAGTTGCATGACTGCGGTACCGCGTCGTCGATGAGGGGTCCCTGGGTCGTGGTGCTATTTTCATCCATCCTTATTATACTGCCTCCCGAAGCACGCAGAATGAAAATAAATCGGTATGATAATGATAGAAGATCAAAGACTTCGACTCATTTAAGAATGTACTTCTTTAATTTCATGTCGAGATTAAAGTTTTTTGTTAGAAAATTATTTAATTGTAACACTTGACGAAAGTAATAGGATTTGCCCCCGCCAAAAGGAAACGCACCTGGTTTGGCTTAAATTGTCAGATGATATTGAGTCGATAGAAAAATTATCTAGATCGATTTTCACCGTAACAACTGCCTAAACAGGTTGAGAATTGCACTTCCATTTTTTAATTTAAATTTAATTTAGAATTCACAGCAACGACACATCTCACTTTTTCATACATCAAATTAATCCGCGCTTCACACTCAAACAGAAGTTTAGACAAAATTTTCAAAGCGAAAACCTTTAGATGAAGTATAAACACGAGAATCATTCGATCAATTTGTAATTTTAAAACGAATTTATTTTTAATAAAATTAGAACTTGAGATCAATGTAAAACAATTTTTATTTCAACATTTAATTTTATCACATAAGAAATTTTCCGTTACAAAATCATTGAAGATCAATACACAATTGTCTCTTGGCAATAACAAATTAAAAAAAGATAACAATTTTTTTCCAGAAAAAAATTTTATTTTATTTTTATTTCACACACCTAAAAAACGTCCATTACAATATACAACAAACGTCTTTCAGGTGTCTAATATCATATTTTTTACTTTTCTTTAATTGGTTCTTTTGTTATTTGTAGTGACACGTAAGCGGTAAGTTTACTTTAAAAAAAACTAAAAAAACTCCTTGGTCGGATTTAATTGCGGCGAATACGGTGTTGTATATTTATATGTAGTATTTTTTCTTGCAATAAACTGATTACATCTTGTCTATGACGAAATCGACAATTATCCATTACCAGAATATCATTGGGAAAAGATGCACAGTGCTGTGCAGTTTTGAATTGATAAATTCGATGAAATTTGTTCCATCAAATGACCCATCTTTGATTCTATAACAAGCCAGACCTGTCCTTTTAACTACAACCATGCAACTAATATTACTTCCTCTACTAGGCTTAACTAGTTTGCCGCATTTTGAATTTTTTGGCAAGTAACCATAATTTCATGTTACGTGTAAATTGATACCCGTTTCATCCAAAAATAGTCAATTATCGTCATCAATATGTTCGATCGAACGAGGATAAATTTGTCTCATTTCGATATTTTTACGTTGTTTCTTTCACTTGGAATTGTAACGAGCCTTTTTCGTGTGAATTCCATTTCCTTTAGTGTTCTGCTAATTGTACTTTTACGTTTTAAATTACCATTCAAAGCCTGCTCACCCAAAAGTTTTTTTTTTGGTTATAACTATTGTCTCTAAGCAAAGGCAAAGTCAGTTTGTTTTTAATTTCTGAACGAGGGGTGATTTTTCTTCCTTTTTTGAACTTAAATTTTCCTCGTTGTTCTTGTTATTGCTATTTTTTATTGTATTATATTAAGAAGATTTAGACAAGTCTCGTTCGAATTTTTATTACGATCACATTTAGAGTCATTATGCCTCTCAGAAAGTCTTTTATCGTTTATCATTATTCTAATTGGTTTTCTTATTTCTCTTTTTAATCATAATTATTCGAACAATTTTTCTAAGTCATTTTTTAAACTATTTAACTTCTAAAAAATATTCCGTAATTTACTAGTTCCGAGTCGTTAGCACAGTATATACGTCTTTTTGTCTCTTTTATTTTGACATTTTTCATATTTTTGAGTACGTCTACTTTAATTACATTGATTCGTGCTTCTGTATCCAATAAACATTGCACTTTTCTATTCTTTATTTGAAATTCTGTACTAAGTCTCCCTTTCAGTTCTTCGTATTCTATTTTAAACTTTGATATTTTCATTATATCTGTGATTCTTTCTTCATCTTTTCTTGTGATCAAGCTGTCACGTTTCTCATTGTGTATTTCGTTTTCACCATCTAATAAACACAAATCCTGAGGAATATTTTCAACAGCATCCCATACACAACATATGTCATCATACAAACAATCATTCATACAGTCAAACATACACATACATTCGTTTCTTAGTGAAGTGCTCTGATCACTTCTCCCTGTGATCGTGCCTCCTCGTTTCCCTGTGCTTCTCTGAAATTTTTCTTGTTTGTAATATTTTCTTTTCTTGTTAAAACTTCCTCTTTTATTCGATCTTTCCGACATTCTTTCCCACTCGCCATCGAAGCCTTCTAATTCTACTACTTGGTCTCTTCTATTCGTATATCCCATCCAACCTCTGTACTGTATGTTTGTGTATTCCTTTCGGTCATTTCTTCTATTCCTTGTATCTTCTCTTCCAGATTGTTCGCGCTCTCTAAATCTGTTTGGATTCTCATAACATTGTGTTCTTACATGCCCTTTCTATTACAATGGTTGCATTTAACATTTGGGCATTCCCGTCTCACATGTCCTTCTTCATGGCAGGCCCGACTTATGATCCTTCTCGCTTTAAAATTTTTTTTGGTTCTTCGATCATTCTCTCTTCGTATCTTGGTCTTGGTCTTCTTGTTTATTTTTTTTCTTTCTTTCATTCTTTATTTTCCTTTGTCGTGTACGCGTCCACTCTTATATTCCTGTCTTTCAGCTCAAATTCATAAATATTCTCTTGAATATTCTTTATGTCTTCTGCTTTTGTGGCATTTCTGAGAGTCATTTCTCTTTTTACTTCTCTATCTTCGATGGCGTTGGCGTACGCTAGATCTGAAAGTTCCTTTTTTCTTCTTTTAATTGACTTAATTGTTATTTCGATCTCACTGCGTTTTCTCTTCATGTTGGACCACCGATGTTCAATTGGATTCAGGTCTGGGCTGTTGGATGACCAGTCAAGCAGCTCAATGTTGTTGTCCTGAAAACATTTCAGCGCCTTTTTTGAACAATGGTAAGAGGCATTGTTTTGCTGGAAAATTGTACAACCATGGACGCACATAAAATGAGCCAACTTCTCTTCTAAAATCTTGATATAACCATCAGTATTGAGTCTTTGGTTTGAATTGAGTAGTGTAAGCCCCCCTCGGCCATTTTTGGGAAAAACACCCCAAACCATGACAGAAGCTGGATGCTTGCTAGTCTTCTTTGTATACCTTGGGTTCACCGGTGATGAGCCAACTGGTCTTCGAACTCTCTGATTGGGGCAATTGTTGATTTGGAATGAGCTTTCATCAATGGACATGACCTTTTTCCACTGTTCAATCGTATAATTCTTGTATTTTTCACAAATTGTAATCACTACTTTCTCATTGCACTTGTAATGATTGGATTTTTCACAGCTTTACGGGCTGGCATTTTGAATTCCTTACACAGGCGATTTATTATTGTACGTGTAGTAACATTACTGCACTGCACTGCCAGATTGCGCTTGATTTGGGTAAAAGTAATAAATGGATTCTTCACTGCTTGCCTTCTTATTAGTGCATCAACTTGGGGCGTGGTTGCTTTAGGCCTGCCTGAGCTTGTTTTAATTGAAGTATTGCCTTCGGATTCATATCTTTTGATTATATTGGCAACAGATTGATGGGCAATTCCATACTGAGCTGCAATTTCTCTTGTTGTCAGACTTGTATTGCAGTGTAAGGCTATAATAGCACCTCGAATCTCTTGGTCAACTTGTTTTCCAGGCATAGTAAAAAAAATTCGCGATTTGATTGGTTGATGAGGGAAGAAAGAAGGATAATGCATCATATGCAATACAAGTGACGCAGGTTATTTTGCATGAACTGTACACATGAGAGAATATTCACAAGTGTATACATGGCCATGCATACATATTATTATGTAAGCATTATGTATGCTCACATAATATCCTTAAATAGTCTCACTCTATTAATTTTTTACTTAAAATAGATAAAATATACGTTTATAAGGTTGTATTAAAAAAATTGGGTTGAAAAACTGTTTCTGATAATATATTATCACTAAAAAGCGCAAAAAAAGTGCACTGTCAAAAGACTTTTCCAGCACTGTATATATATATATATATATATTCAATCGTTTAATTTGACTGAACTTTATCAAAATAACATTAATGTGCGAAAGTATGCAAAAATGTTATTGGCGTTAACATTTGTTCCTGTTGATAACGTTATTGCACCTTTTGAAATGTTGACAGATGTATTCCCAAATAATTAATAAATTATTAATTATTAAAGTATTAATAAATTATTTTGAGGATAATTATATTGGAAGAATGAGACGCGACCGTACCAATGTTTCCATTAAACGTTTGTAATATGTTTGATAGAGTTAATGGTGATTTGCCGCGTGCAAATAATTCAGGTGAAGGTTGGCATAGAGCCTTTCAACAGACCGTGGAGTGCAACCATCCCTCAATTTTTAAAATAGGTGAACATTTTAAAAAAGAAAAAAACCCAATGGAAATAGAGTATGAATGTTTTCAAGCCGGATTTCGAAGACCAGAAGCTTCGAAAAACAAATATGTAAGCCTAAAAAGACGGATAAAACTATTAACAGAAAATTATAACCAAAATGATATTATAAGTTATCTAAAATGTTTGTCATATAATCTGGAAATATAATATAATGTGTTATTTTTTACTTTTTTTCTTTTCCTTTTATTACTCTTATTTAACATTTTGTTACATTTCTTATTGTTACAACTTTACAAGTCGTTGGGTGCTTTTGTCGGGTCACCATATATATATATATATATATGCGGCTCAGCAAATTTTCTTTGTAATGTGGCCCCGAAGCGATCATAGTTTAGACACCTATGATATAATTTAATTGTCGATAATTTCAATGTCATTTATTTTAATTTTTCCATTGGGAATGGAGAGAGACTTTCAAAGATTATCCTTTTTTCATTTTTAAAAATTTAAAAATTGATATTTCAAGTGATTAAAACCAAAATTAATCGGTCATATAATAAGCCAAAGTCAAAAAACAGTGATACCGTTGGATGAGGCCCTCACCATATCCGCCACCTGGCTGCGCGCCTTTTCTATCGCCTTCTTCGCAGTAATTCCTTCCGTATCGATCCAGATCAATATCGCATCACACGCAAATAAAATAATCGAACCTGCTTGATACGCGCTACTCGGATTGCACCAGGTATACTGCATCGAATAGATCATTTCGTCGAGTACCTCCGGATCGAGCGGAGTTGTCGCGTTGTAATCCATATAGACCGCACTGTTACTCATCGCTCAAACTTGCTGGTATTTGATTCAAAAATGGTGTTCGCGGCAAATCAGATTAAAGTAATATTTAAACAAAGTCGTCAATTATGAAATCGTTTTGTAATAAATTACGTTATTATAAGAATTCTGGAAATTTTTACTCGGTAACTTTTATTTTTAGTCAATAATAATAATTTAAAGCAATTTTTTCAATTTTTTTATTACACACTTTTCTATAAGTTTCTTTATCGAATTAAACGAGTTCAAAAAATAATGAAAAGATCAAAAATTGGTCAATTATTTTATTTCAAATACAACACTTACATAAAATAATTTGAAATCAAATTGATATAATGGTAATAATAATATTAAATATAATAATATTTTTTAAATGTCCATAATTTTTAAATAGAACTTTTCAATTTTTAGAAAAACATTTTTCTTGATACGTATTAAAAAGAAAGAATATTTGTACGAAAACTCTTTAATAAATAATTTTAATTATTATATTTATATTATTTTAAAAAAATAAAAAATATATTAATTTTACATTATGAAATTGGTACAAATTCGCCTCTTATATTTTTTACAAATTTTCCTCTTGTGGTGGTTATAAATCAAATTTTCGATTACTGTTATGACAGATAACTTCTTACCTGGTACATCAGAATTTCTAATTCACTTTTAATTATTATCGATTAAAGTCAGTTTTTATTTTATATATTAATTTCTTTTCTTATCATAAATATATTTTATTTAATAAAGAACTATACATTTTATCTCTTAAAAAATTTCCATGACGCTTCCGTTTGTCATTATCAGCAGGTCCCCCTTAATAAAGGGCCTCCCTGAATTGACGAAAGAATGCATCAAAAGGCAAAATAATAAATATAATAATTTTAATAATACTAGTACTGTTACTAATAATAATATTACAAATTATTAATATATATTATATTGTTTAGAATTATTGATTTCTATTTTTAATAATCTATTATAATTCTATTACAATTAAATCAGTTTATTCGTTCTGATTCCAATTAATCAAAAGGTTCTTTCAACAGAAATATGAATAAGCAACGATCAGTTAAACAATTCTTTAATTTTATTAAAACCACAATTCAATATTGTCTACAAATGAGCTCACAACACAAATGTACAATTATTATTCGTTCGTCTCGAGTGATCCCAGAAAAATGATGATATTCAAGAATATCTATTGATTTATCCCATACAGTGTACTACTAGTAGAATTCGTTTTCATTGCTAATCTTACCATTATTAATAGATTAAATATTATTAATATTTAAATATAATTTAAATTAAATATTATTAATATTATTAAAATAAAATTAAAAATATTTTTTTGCAAAATGTTTTTTGTAAACTCAGTAATTTATTGCAATTTAGTTTTAATGTTTTACGACATATTTTCGGAGTGGAAGGTGAAGGGGGGGCAAAGAAGAGAAAGAGAGAAGGGCTCCTAATTATCAGCACTGGAACTTTGCGGAGCAGGAGAGCAGACCAGCACCCGTGGGCCCACAATTGCAAGCGTTCATCCTCTTCTATGTTCAAAGTAGAAAAACAGAAGACAGCAATTGTGATGCCAAACAAACTGATTTATAGAACTTGGGATCCAACTGTTGGGGATGTGTTTTTATTGAATCTTTTGTTTCTGTTTTTATCGTGAACCTTATTTATTTATCCTGTTTTATTTGATATTATTTATCTTGTCTTATTTGATCTTGTTTTATATTTATCTTGTTTATGTAAATAAGGAATTTATTTTTTATGTGTCGTTAATAATACGATGTTATTATTTATAAATAATTATTTACACCGTAATTTTATTTATGTATAAAATAAAGTTAATTTAATTTAAAATATTTTTAAGATTAAAATATTTATTATTTTTAAAGTTTATTTATTATTATTTAAGGTTAAATTTATTATTTATTATTTTTA
>MQRK01172990.1:9709-26401 GCA_001938485.1 Girardia tigrina
TAACCGTTTCTTATAAATATGGATATGGATATAGATATATATATTTAATAATATCAATAATTATTTAAATGTTGAGAATTAAAATATCTTATAAATTATACTTACAAATCTTACAGGTATCATACAATCACTGCTTGCGGAAACTGGAATTAGAAAATTGTGTTCACGCTTCGTGCCACGGTTTTTAACAGCAGACATGAAGGATCGGCAATTGATGTGCTGCCAGGAAAACTTAAACCTCTAAGAACGTATTGGAGACCGCTTCATACAGAATATTATGACAATGGATGAAACACCACTTACCCTTTATGTCCCAGAATCAAGACATGAGTCTCAAGAGTGGAAGCTGCCAGGGGAAGGGTGTTCGAAGAAGATGCGATCATCAACCTCTCACAAAAAAGCTCTTATGCTCACCACTTTTTGGGATGCAAATGCAATGATCCTTGCTGATTTTACGGAAGCTAGTGTTCGTATCACTAGTGAATACTACTCCCGGCTCGTGCTACAGGCCAGAAAGCTGAGAAGGAAGAACAGAGTTTTATTTGCACGACAATGCACCCATCCACACAAGTGGGCTGTCAATGTCATCAGTTGAGTGTTGTTGCCTCACCCTGCTCTCACACCCTCCATACAGCTCAGATCTGGCGCTTTCCGATTATCATCTCCTCAACCACCTCAAGCGAGCTCTCAGGGGTCAACATTTTGCTACGAAAGAAGACTTGAAGGATGCAGTCTCAAATTTCTTGGCTACCGAAACAGCCACCGAAATTCTTCGAAAAAGCCTTTCTGGACCTTGTGCGCTGGAAAAAATGTATCGGTGTGAATGGAGATTTCTTTGAGAAAGATACCTTTATAACTTGCTTGTTATGAAAAATAAATTTTATTGGAATCGAATTATTATTTTTATGTTAGGCTCACTACTTATTGAGCGCACGATGTAAAATAATAAAAATCAAAATCATCAGCAACTTAAAAAAATAATATAAAGTTTTAATAAATTACGTTACATAATTATTAATCTATAAAATTATAATTATTATTTCATTTTCATATAATTATCTTTCTTAGGATAAATAATTACATGTTTGACTATTCTTCTCATTTAATTGCAAAAATAATTTAATAATAAATAAAGTTAATAATTGTTCTGGATTCCTAAAAAAATAAAAGCAAAAATGATGATTTTAGACGTCTATAATTCAAGAGATTTCGTTGTTAAGTAATTTTCATGTGCTGCGACCAGGAGACTATTGCGTACGGATATTCAGGGATTTCGAAATGGAGAATTTGTACGTGACCAAATTAAATGTTGAAAAAAATTGTGTTTACATCGATCTCGAGTTCTGATTTCATTGAAAATAAATTCTTTTTCGAATTACAAATTGATCAAATGATTCTCGTGCTCGTCCTTTGTTGTGAAGCGGTGGATAGTCCGATAGCTAAAAAGATTGGACATGTTGCTGTGAATCTGACTCATTATAAAATAGAAAAATCCAATTCTATCATCAACTTTTGCTTTCAACAAAATCTATTTTTGTTATGATTCTGAGTTCGACTATAAAATGCTGCTGGCATATCCAGAGTTTCATTCGGTAAAGACAGCTCGATCATTTCCAAAGCAGGCGGTTGTGGCGCGATTCATGTTGAATTGGGATCGAAATCTGTTCATTGTGAGAGCTCATTTGCCCAGAATTCCAGGAGCAGTTCCAGTGCGGATAGTCGAACTGCTGATGATGAGTTTATTGGCTATTGTAAATCAGTGATGTGGATAATTCTTTACTGAGCCGTGATCAATCGCGGGCAGTACACTCACATGGGCCGAGTGCTATTGCCTCCCCATCCAGCCATCCTAAACATACATAGTAATTAAAGTTAATTAATTAAGAAGAATGATAAAAAATTAATTTTAATTGTATTTAAAAACCAAAATTATTTCCAGAAATCAAATCCAAAGAAATCCGGGGATTATTTTCCTGAAAGAAGAGGAAAGATTGCAATTATCCCATTGAAAAATCTTATTTGTTTTTTTGTTGTTTTAATGATACTAAAAATAGTAAAAGTAATAAAAACAAATCGAAAAAAAAACATTAAATAATTTTTTTTAATATTATCATGTCGGTTTATTTATTTTTTTTTGATAAAAATAGTCAAAAAATTTCTGGTAGGTTCACTCGAGTTAATTACAAATTTTATTTGTTTATCATAAATAAACCGTAAATTAAAACAATAAAATTAAGTTGTCTAGAATATTTGTCCAAGAAGTAGAGAAGATTTCTGTGTTTCAAGGGGGTCGGGAGTTGGGATATGAATGCGAATGCCCCTCGTTGGGATCACGCCGTCCAAGTATAGAAGAAGTGATTTGGGAAGGGAAGCGAAATAACGAGACAAACAAAATAAGTCGTTCTATTTTTTGTTTTAATAAACAAAAAAAGGGAGAGTGGATTATTCATGCTTCCCGCTATCCGATTGTCGAGAGAGTTTCGAAGATTTTCTTTTCATTATCTGAGAATATAAATATAAATTTTCGGATAAAAGTGTGTTTTAATTTGATTTGAATTTTTGTATGAAAAAATATTTGAATAAATGCCTGGATATAGGATGAGAATACTTCAGATATAAATAATTAATGTATATTCATTAATTGATTCATATATAAATTAAACATTAATTGTTAGCCGCATTTATGCCATTGTCGTTATTTGAAATTCCTATTTAACACAAAAATTGATTAAAAAATTTGTTTTAATTATACATAATATTATTAAATTTAATTTATACTGAACTTTCTTTCAAATTATTTTGTAAAAATATTTAACTTCATTTTGATTTTTTTCAAAATAATTTCGATCTTCAGTTTAAATTTTACTCGTTTAATTATTTATTTTAAAATCCTTGTGTGTGTGTATCCATGGAATTTCTACTTAATCAATTTTCTCCAAACTTTAGATATTTACTAATTTTCGATGACAATAAATGATTATGTAAAAATTTGATCAAACTATTAAATCAGAAAAAATATTTTACAATAAACGTTATTTTATCCACATTAACAACATCAATATGAATTTTACAACATTTATTAATATCACAATCACATTCACTATTTGACATTTTTCTTGATCAATATATTTCTGAATTCATACTAATTATTTTCAATAAATGAAAATCTGTTAATAAAAATTATTAATTATAAAGAATCTAATTGGTTAAAATTTAATCTAAACATTTTTAAAAAGGTACATATTAAATTATAATATTAAAATTTTAAATTACATTAAAAAATAAATAATACATTCAAAAATTATTTTAAATCTTTTTACTTTAAAATTAAATTAAATTATTTTTAATTAGTAAGAATCAAAGAAAATACCAATCATCCATCTGTGTAGGAGAGGCACAATCCGAATCAACATACAACATCCACAATATCAACACACAATTCAAAACATTCCGCACAATCCACAAATGGTTAAACTGTATTAAATATAAATGTTTTGGTTTTTTCCTTCCATGTTTTATAATAAATTCTTTGTTATTAGTAACTATTTTATTGCAAAACGGAGTTTTAAATATTTTTTGAATGAAATTTTACCATCTGCAAAAGATTTAAATATTTAATAATAACATAATTAATTTATTAAAAAAAATGTAATAGTAATTTTCCTTTCTACCAAAAAATAACAAAAAACTTTTGTTGGCCAAGAAGAGCTTTGCCCGCACAGAGCATGGATATAAAAATATTTTTTTATGATTTACTAGTTTTGTTTTATATAATTATTGAAGTTTTGTTAATATTTAAAATTAAAAAAAAATAAATTATTTGGAGAAATGAAAATTAAAAATGGCGATTGTTGGTGGATTTTCGAAGATTTTCTTTTGATTTTCTGAGAATATAATTATAAATTTTCGGATAAAAATGTGTTTTAAATTTGATTATGATTTGTATATGAAAATAAATTTGAATAAATGCCTGGATATAAGATGAGAATACTTCAGATATAAATAATTAATGTACATTAATTAATTGATTTATATATAAATTATACGCAAATAATTAAAGATTGAAATTAATAATCAAGGATATTTTATTACAAAAAATTGAAGAAAAAAATAGATAAATATTGATAAAATAAAAATATAAACAATAAATTGTAAAATAAAATAAAATTTATTTTTAATATATAATGTATAAAGATTTTTATAACTATATTATTGTTTGAAAGGTAAATAATTTAATTAATTAATATCAAATATATAATTCCTGCTTTTTTTAATATTTTCTAAAACCTTATTTGAAACCTTATATTACTCTTTTTGACGTTTAGGTGCACCAAGATGCCAATTTAAGCTTATTATTACAATCGTTTATTAAGTCGATCGACCTATAAGCCTCCACTACTGAGCGGATAACTGAGTATCGTAGAGACTACAGTACAAGCATTGGCGTACAGGGTATTGAGTCATAGACTATGTATCGAATAGAAACCATAAATAGACAATATAGAGCCTAATGAATTTCTCACACGGCTTTAGATGTAAGAATGTCAGCTTTCAGTGCACAGGCACACTTTGGTTTCCCAGTCGGAAAGGACCAGTCATGATCCATATTACCGTGAATCTGTAGAGCTTTAGCTGTGTAAGCACATTTCTTACAATGAGTAAAAGGATACCAAAATATCCCCACATCAATGGTATCATTTTGCCGAAAGTCGAGAAGCACCGTTGGAAACCATGCTGAGTCCATCTCCACGGTTCCGTCGAGGGGCACCGTGGAAATGGACCGCGATCGGGTTGGAAGATTTTGTACATCCTTCACCTAAGTTATCTTGTAAAGCACTAGTACTACCTTGGTATCGATGATCGATTAATAAATGTCGCAGTAACCATCCATCTGTTTTATAGATTTTATGACAATTTTCCATGGGACAATTGAAGACTTTTTGAGGTCAATATACTGCCGAGGTAACAGAACTGGCTCACCCATTCTATGACTTTGTCATCACACATCACTTGCAATATTCTCGCCCCGAGTCATCAGTTAGACACATAACTTTCGTCTTAGTTGCACTGATAGTCAACCCGAATTCTGAAAATGTGCATCTAAGTATATCCAGGTTTTTACAGGCACTATCAATATCAGAGTTGATTATAAATATATAGTTCGTCTATGACCACAAGAAAAAAGTCCATAACTGTCTATTAGGGCAGTTTCAGTTAATGTGTCTTGTATCTCTACAACTCCAACACTCAACTGGTCTTCTTTCTGACAATTTCTGCTAATAATAATCACGTCGTTCGATAATTTTAAATAACACAAGTTTTTATGAATCACTGCTTTTTTGAAAATTAAAAAAATATTTTCAACAGTTTTTTTACAATGAGTAAAAATTATCAGTGTCGATGTACGAAATAGTTTTTTGTGTCCATAATCTTGAATGCATTCGATTTAATGAAGCAATTATATAAATATTTTAAATTAATTTTTATGTATCCAAGCAAAATTTTACAATTAATTAATTCTGACGTCATTTAAATTAGAAAATATCAAACGCTTTTCGCAAAATTTCGTTGTTTTACTTAATTCATTCTAACAAACGTTAATAAAACAAAAATAATAATTTTTATTATTTATTACCGGTAAATATTATCAATATTTTTGATTTTTACTAAAATTATTATTAGTAAAATATAATATAATAAAAAATATAAATAAATTATTTTTAATATTTTGTTGGAATAACATCTAAAATAAAAAATAATTATTTTAGAAAGTTTCCGTCACTCTGCCGAGAATGGGCAACATTAACGTTTACGTACAGGTAATTGTTTGTTTGTTTGAATAGAATTTTGTTATTTTTATGTGAGAATATTATTTTTTATTGATTCATCCATTATTAATCATAAGTAATGGAAATTTTCATTCGAAAGGCGATATATAATTGACAATACATAAAAAAGTTAATGTTTATAAACCGTACCCCAGTTCTGTGTACAAACCTTGTTTATCTTTTGTCCTACATAAAAGTACAAAATCCTTTCTGTATTCCTATTTGTATGTGAATAAACCTGATTCCCGTGTTTCTATGCCTACTGTAACAATTAGGATGTTCTGCTTCTGCAAGAGATTTCATTGCTTAACAATAAATAACATCATATGTAATAAGAAATACATCAATAAAGAATATTTTTATTTATCCAATCTCAGTTTATTTTATATTTGGCCCTCTCGGTGCCCTTCCAAGACTTGATACCTTTACAGGACCCTTCCTGATTTCCTCCGAGACGGCAGTCATGACTGTCCCTAAGAATGGCTTGACCATACTCACAGTTTTCTACGTCTCTTTAATTTTGTTATTTCGATTTTTGTGCGACTTTTTCATGACATATTTTTGTTATGTACACATTTTTTATTTTGCTATAAGTACACATTTTTAGAATCAACATTATTATTTACAAATTTTGTTAATGACTTCTTTGAAGGGGGTCCCATCATATTTTGACAACGCACTACGCAACGAAATGTGGTTGTCGAAACGTGGTGGGAAACCCTATATTTTATATTTATATAAATCAGTATTTTATTCAATAATATTTAAACATTTTTTGATCAACTAATTTAAATAATGCCAATAAAAAATACAATTAACACAAAATTTTAACTATTGGAACAAATACGTCAATGAGGTCAATATCTAAAATGAGATCTAAACTCTAAAATAATCTTTTAAAACCACAAAATCAGTGGCCAAAAAGCAAGTGAAGAGCGAACGCCTGACCGATGGTATACTTTGGATTTTTGATGAGGAAGGAGACTTGGTAGAATAAAGAGAGTTTGACTTATTAACTAAAAGGAATTCAGACAACAGCTTAGAGGCGCTATATCTGAAAGACTAAGGAGACTACCAAGTTAGCATGTATATATCCAAAAATTCTACGTTCGGATATCATAAGAGTAGCTTGTACGAAGCGAGGGTGGTCATAATATACAAAGGAAAGGGTTCAAGAAATGACCTCAACAATTACCGAGGGATATTCTTGCTTGAAGTTGGTGGAAATATAATGACAAGGGTTATAGTAAATAGACTTATCCCGATAGTTGAAAGAGAAATTGATGAATGACAATTTGGTTTCCGGAGCGGTAGGGGAACGCAACATACAATATGTATTATTCGGAAGATTCAGGAAGAAGCAGGGTACAGAAACCAAGACTTATATGTAATTTTCATAGTCTTGGAGAAAGCTATCGATAGTGTACCAAGAAATGTGCTTTGGACATGCCTAAAAAAATGGGGATAAATGGCAGAACATTGAGCATGATTACTCAATTTCATGAGGGATTCAAGGGCTTAATTGGTGAACATGAGTTCACAATGTTCAAAGGCATAAGACAGGGTTGTGTTCTGGGACCGATATTGTTTAATATTGTGTTTGACAGAGCACTCAAACTATCAGAAGCAAATGGCATGACAGGAGGGGTAAAATTACGAAATGAGGACGGAACCAAACTTAAGATCAATCATTTAGCGTATGTAGATGACCTTTGTCTCATTGACAAAGATTATAATGAGTTAACAAGAAATCTACGTATTCTAAACGGATGTTCCAGCAACGGGGTCTAAAGATCAACATCAAAAAGACCAAAATTATGAATCTAAATGGTGATTCCAAAATACAAACAGCAGGTTGCGAGATGATGTCTGGAATCGAATGGGTTACCGAGTTCTGTTACCTTGGATCAATAATATCTTCTTACGGAACTTGTGAGACAGATATCAGAGAGAGAATAAGGAAAGGGTACGGCAAGCTACGAATTTTGATGCCTTTCCTGAAGTGTTCAAAACTAACGATCCGAAGCAAGCGAAAATTGATTGAGAGTTGTATACTACCTGTAGTATACTATGGGTGTGAAAATTGGAGGACTACAAACACACTGATAAAGAAACTGCAGAGTCTACACAATCATGGTAGTCGACTAGTGTTGGGGATAAGGAAGAATCAGAAGATCAGAATGGATACCATCACAATTGGGTTACATCACCCAATGGACATTCTAGCTAAGAGACGACTCCCGTTCCACGCTCTCTTAGCTACTGACAATGGACCGATGATCCTGAAAAGAGTCATTGAATCCTCAATGACAGAAGGTAAGAAAATCTCAGGAAGAAAGAAGCAACAAATCAAAGAATGCCTAAGAGTCGACACGGAATGACTTTTTGGAGAAACCGCTTCCTTTGATGATTTCTTAATATTAATTCAGCAGGAAAGCGCTCAACTCAAGATGAAAGATGGGATCGACTCAATAATATGCGAGAGGCGAATAATTGGGCGGAGATCAGAAGACATGCCAAAACTTATCAGACCGCGGATGAAACTGTTTCAATGTTCATACGAATCTTGTTTCAGGGAATTTGCGGAGCAGGCAGAACTAAATCGACACGAGAAACAAGATCATAGACCAAGAGTCCCTCAAGAAGAAGAGCCAGAAGGATTCAATTGTCATCTATGTCGAAAGAACTACAAGTCCAAAGGATGGCTCATCAGACATTTCAAAACAGCGCACAAAATTGAAGATGAACAATTAGTCCAAATTTTTCCGAGTAGAACCAATCAGTCCAGACAATCAGAAGAAGGGAATCAACCTCTGAACGCGATAACAGAAGACAACGTAACTTAAGTACCAATCGTCGATCCGAATGCTGCTTCGATAGGAGAGTTAGAAGCGAGTCCTTTAGAAACCCATCTGGACTACCGCCTTACAGATCTAACTGTGAGAGGAACATTCAGATGCCCGTTTCGCGGATGTGTAAAGTCCACGTACAAAGCCAAAGGGATGCAGAATCATGGGACTACTATCCATGACTGGTCATTTCTGACTGGATTGCCAAAGCGTGCGCGGAAGAGAAAGGCTGACGTCCCTGTACGAGGCCTATCGGGGAACTTATAGACTTATTTGGTTTGGGTGGACCATCTAAAGAGCCTATAGGCTCAATACCATTCTTGAAAGAGATGGGAGGCCCATTATAATAATACAACAGTTTCTACACAAAATTAAATAAAAATATAAATAAAATATTTTTAATACATAAAAAGGACTAAAAAATAAAAAGGAGATTTTCTAAAAAAATGTTATTTATTTGCGTATCTTTAGTTTGAGGAACCTTTTTACGAATTAAATACACAAACATAAATTAGATACACACAAATTAGATACACAAGGAAAAACAATTTTACTACTGTTGAGAACACTGACGTAATTATCTTTACAACAATTATTATTACAACAAAGAGAGTTGTCTCCGTGACTGCTCTCCTAAGATCGTGCACAAGTCTGCATTCTAATGGAAATTATTTTTCTGATTTTTTAATCATGATTATTCGAACAAATTTTCTTCAATACTTAATTTTTGAATCGGTTGATTAATTACACTTTTTTTATTTAACTTTGAAATTTGTTTTTCATATTGATTGAAAAAAACAGATAACGTAATTATTTGAAAAATGTCTCAATTTTCCTAAAATGTTAAACACATGAGATTTTATTAAGAATACTTTGGATCCATTAATATATTATGATTATAAATAGAAATATGTTATGATAAATATTCATATATATCTAATTATCCTCACATCATGTAATCTTCATTAAAAATATTTATGAAATTTCCTAATAGAAAAATATTTTTTAAATATTATCTATATCGATTTTAGCCATCGAAATTAATTTTAATTAGCTTCATTAAAAAATCTCAATAAAAAATATACAAATTTTATTACTTTATAAATTTTTTTTAATTATTAAAATATTGAATACACCAAATTTTAGAAAATATTTATATTTAAAATTTGACCTACTTATTATTTCATAAATTTTAATTTTATCAGAAATTTTAAATTACATTACTTTTCAAAATTTTAATTATGTTAGAATAAATAGTAATACTAACACACCGACTTCCAATTGGGTGGGAGAATCAGCATGTTAGGTTCAGCATACTAACATGAACATGACGCATACATACACATTTTGAATATTCCTACAACTACAATTCATCACAGGAGGAAGTTAGTTTACAAGGGATAAATTATCATAAAATAATGTCTCCTCTTCTCTATACTTTTATAATTTGTATTATGTATTATCTATTCTTATTGTTGATCGTTGAGGAAAAGTCCCCGGTTCTTACATTAATAAATTCGGTGCATAAATCGGCCCGAAGGCGTCCTTTATACTACCCCTGGTTTCTACGGGGGTTCTTTCACTAGCGGCCTCCGCCCGCACCACATAAATGGGTGAACAACTCCGCACGCCACACAGGCTCCTCGATAGTCTAGCGGTGAGATACCTTTTCCAACCCACCTGTGCTTGTGTTCTTCACACAGGCCCTTCGCCACGCAGGCACATCCTTCCACACCCTTCCACATCAACCGCCCTTTCGGGCATCAAGAGTTAGTATGCCAGCCAGTGGTTGGCTGACGGAATTTATACTATTTTATATATAAATCAACTTACCTGGCGGACTTACACTCCACCGATCCATTCTCCATATTATTATTTATATCCCGGCCACCTCACTGCACTCCCGTTTCTATAGCCTCACCCACCTTTCGTGTATTGAATCACATTAGACACTGCAAAACCTCAAACTTCTTCACCTTTTTATTCACAATTCACCACATCACTGTTTTTACAGCCTCCAATTTATTTCTATGTATCGGAATCTATAGAGGTCGCTCCCTAGGATAAGTGATGCAGTATCCATTATTTCTCACACCTTCCCCACACCACTCTTCTTCTATCGTATGAGGGATAGCCGTAATTCAAGTATACACTATTATTACCATATCCCTTATTCCTGGCACCTTACGCACCACTCAGCGCTTACTTTGAGCTCTTATCTAATATTCTGCCGACGAACGTTCGGATAGAGACAGTGTGAACCAACAGGTCGCCGCCCCTGTTGGAGGCCGCATTTACCGACTCCTTCATATAATATTCCTAAGAACGACCGATGCACTGTGTGATTACCAATGTGTAGCTATTACCTCAGTCTATTATGGTCTAGGCTTAGGGATCCAAGCTTCTTATACCCCATTTTCTTATCTATCCCACAGTATCTCAATCTGATCGTTCTAATTTTATTATATGAGGAGCCGAAAATGATTAACGTAGAGTTATCATTAGTAATATTTTAAAAATCTTTTTAAAATAATAAAAAAAACGTTTACTAACAGAAAAACAAACCGAAATTCTAAGACAAGCTTCAGTGAGATTTATTAGAAGAAATATCGAGTTTATTAACAAAGTCGCCGAACAACTGAAAGGATTCTGTTTTATGTTGTACATTGGGAAAATAATTAAAATTCAAATACAGATTCAAATAAAAAGAATTAAAAACAACAGAGATTCTTTTACCTATCAATTATGTCGTGCTTGAAGAATCATTCAAGTCAATTGAGGCCCCTTTAATTAAAATAATTATCCCCACCTTTTACTTTTTATAACCTTCTAATTTACTCCTAGAACTATCATTTACCAGGAAACACAAATCTTGAATTTTCGTAAATATTGTATGAGGAATAAACAAACTTTGAAGTAAGAGGAATACTATTTTGTGATGATTGAGATTGCCAATTTAAGTTATTTTAAAATAAATATTGTTATTTTTCAATTTAACATTAATTAGCATTTCTTTAAAATCAAATGTCATCCAAAAATTAATTTCAGATCAATTTCATAAATTAAATTTACGTCATTTCTATTGTTCCGTTCAATACAGTCTGTATGCTTTCATTAGGGTTGTTATTACATTCTGGAGCTGAATCAGAAATAAAGGAGTTGTATCTTCCTATGAGAGACAATCCAAAAGAAAACGTTCTGATTTGGGCAAAATGGAAGGAAAAAGTGGGAAATAGAATTTTCACCTCAGTCATGATTTCAGAGGTCCAGTTCCACAGTTTATCATGTTCAGGGTTTTATGGAAGAAACAGTGCTGTGGAATCTTTTATCGTTGCATTTGATGTTGGTGATGTCTGATTGCTAGTAAATATTACATTTTTTATTAAAGAATTAAAAGATCAACGCAGCTCTGCTGTTGATGAAGAAAGAGAAGTCCAACAGAGAGAAATGGATAATTTTATGGCATAAAAATTGGGAAAATTATTCAAGAAGAGAGTCGAATTACTACGGGATCACTAAATATCTAAGAAAGACTTAGCATCAGTACTTTCTATGTAAACATAAATGCTTTTGGCATCAGATAACTATGATTTGGGTTCGTTCCTCACTTTATGACTAACGAGATGTTGCAGAATCAAATCAAAACCTACGAAAACATTAGAGTCATCTATGATCACCTCAGGGAGACTTTCCTGGTTAATGTAAACATTTTTAAATTAGCGTTTTCCGAGTTGATTGTGTATTGGCGATAGTGAATAAAAAATTAGGTATTCCTGAAATTACCTTCTGTCTTAATTCACCTTAATTTACCTGATAGATCTTGTAGTTATTATATGAAACATTTATATTGCTCTAAGAGAGACACTTAAATACGAGTATAAAACGGATTAGAATTTGGAAAATACATTTTTTATACTTTATTTTTTTACTTTTTATCACTGTACCCTAAAAGGGAATCAGTAAAAAAGGCCCTAAAAACAGATTCATCAGAAAAAAAGGAAGGAAAGAAACCATATAGGAAAATGTAGTGCCCAAAACTTAAATCATATTAATATTTAAAAACATATTTCTGACAGTAGCAAAAAATAATTATTGTTTGTGATAATAACAATTTGTTTTATTGCATGTTGTTGATGAAATAATAACTTTATTACTCAACTTAGCGACTTCATATTAGGTGATGAGTTACTTTTCTTCATTGCAATCGTTGTCATGAAGTACAACAGTGAAAAAGGCACAATCGACAGTAAATTAAAACTATCAGACTGGAACGACATTCACCTGAGAAAATTCGAGAAAAACTTCTACAAAGAAAATCCACCAGTTCGGAATCTAAATTCTCACAAAATTGAGAAAATCAGAGGCAGAATATAGCATTACAATCACCTGGATGAACATTCCGAACCTGTTGTTGAATTTCGACGGAGTTGCCGGATCGATTCAGCAGCAAGTTGAATCATTGACGTCTGCTAAGAAACAGACTCGAGCCGAGACGACTCCACTGTAGCTGCTGTTGGAAAAGACCGTCATCAACTCGACAGGGACAATATCCGCATACTGCTACATCTACCGTTGGACTGTCAGAGATCATCATTGCATCGATCACCCTCGCCAATTACATTTCAAATACATTCCAGAATTGTGCATATTGATAAATTGTTCTCTGTTGATTACTGTTTTTCTTGAAAATCAGAAAAAAATTAAATTGATTCTAAATACAATTTCATCAATAGAACAATATTCCACATTTGCATGTAGAAGTATGCATAATAATGAAAGAAAATAACAAAATCATTTCAAACATTTCTCTCATTTACATTCTATCACCTCAAAGAGATAATTTCAATAATAATTCAATACTAAAAGTGGTCTCTCAAAATACATCTATTGAACGAAGTGATAAGTTTTATGCCAACCCTCAGACAGATGTGGCTACAATGGGACCTATAGCCGCCATTTGCTTTAAAATTGTCAATGATGAGAGTGTTGTGCAGATCACATTAATTCACAGATTTTGCTGCGTTCTTCATCGACATGTAAGTCGAGTGATTCATCGCTTAAAGTGGTATTCGTTTTATACAGATGCTTTTTATCTCGATTCATATTCAATTTTAGATCCATCTAATTACTAGAGATCTATATATGATGCTTAAAAACATCAATTTTAAAATTAATTAGTGATGAGTAAAAACACATATTACTCATACATATATGTTTGATAGATACTTTAAAGACCTTAAACTGTTCTTAAAACATATCAATTTTGATGTTATAAGTGTTTTTTTCGATATTTTCTGTTCCTTTCTATTAACAAATTTTAGCCACATTCTTCATGTCTTTCATGACTCTTTGCCATGGCTCCAGATGATTACCTGCCATGAATAATGTAGTAATTGTATATATTGTTTATTAAACCACATCAATAAACAAAATTTCTTTTATCTTTCATTAATAAATTTATTTTGCACGCCAGTCAATATGAAGCAAATGTATCATTTATTTTTGGAGACAAAACAGGCGTCAGTCACTTAGGTATAAAAGATGCATTTGTTTAATCTTTTTATAAAACAAATTAAATTGAATATTATTTTCTATTTTATAAATTGTCCTGAGGTGGACATATTGACCAAGACTCATTGGAGATATAAAAATGACCCCTTGGCAAATGGATTGAGAAGTACGGATGATTTAGAAATGACAGCAATATCGCTCACGAATTTTAAAGGGAATATAATTCACTATTTTCAATATTTTTCTTATCTATTAGGTTGTCAAGTATGCAATTTGTGGACATCATTACAATATTACTTAAGGCCATGAAAGAGATACAGGAATTTGAGTTGGAGCTTCTACAGCGTCCTCCATCCTCACCAGACCAAGCCCCAACTGACTATCATTTCTTCCTTACTGAACAACATTTTGATAAGAAAAAAATTCAATTCCGCAGATACCGTGAAAAATGCCTTCGGAGAATTTAAAGGTTCTCGAGCTCAACAAGCTGCCGCTCAAATGTCAAAAGTGTGTCAATAATATGGTTGAATACTTTCATGAATGAAATAAATATTAGTTTTTGTAAATTATCTTTTAACTTTTACTTTAGTTCTACATAATTCATACTTCACGACCTAATATATTTAATTTTTCACATAATTATTATGAACAGCATTATTATTCAATTAAAAATCAAATAAATGCCGTATAATAAACATGTTTCTAGAAGTCCGTCATGGTTCATAATGATACATCAGCTCCAATAATTAATGTTGCAAAACCATTTTTAGAGTGATTAGTCCATTCATAATTTAGGGTACAAGGAGTCCAAAAGAACAGATCATTCTAACAGTCCACGATCTCGGATGTAACCGTAAGTATTTTTTATTACATTTTCTTATGATTTCTTTAAAGAATGAACTAATTTTGCGTAACAATATTTAATATCTTTTTAAAATGTTATCATACATTAATATAACAGTTAAATTAAAAAGCAACTTTATAAACGTAATCAAATAATTCAAAAATAAATCAGTGATTTTTAAAAAAAATTATTATTATACTTTAAATAAAATAAGTAAAAATAATTAAATTGAAATTTTATGTCAAGGTCTTTAGTTTTCCTATGATCAAGCGACATTCAGCAACCTTCCAAACCGCTACCAAGAATGTTTGCTTTATTCATACAAGAGATCGTAAGAGGTATTATTACAGACTTTGGTCATTCCCTCTTACAAGACATTTTTTCACAGGACAATTAAATAAAATTGCACCCTTTTGCATTTCTTATTTGTTGAATGATCTTCAAATTCAAAAAGTTTGTCGACCTTCGATCTAGATTACAAACGTATTGTATAACTGTTAGTCATTTTTAAAGTGCATAAAATGTTCGAAAAGAGACTTTAAAACACCAATATTACTCAAAATTTTGAATATGTCCTAAATACATTTAATGTCCTTACAAGAGATAATCAAATCAATATATGCAAATAAATTCTAATTAGAAAACGTGTTTTGCCATTTTTTGTAATTTAGTAAACTGTTATTGTATACATAATCAAATTGTCATATACAGTAAGGTGTAAAGGTTTATGAACGCTTGTTTCTATACTGCTTTTTGTTGTTGCACTGCATGTTTGTGTATTCCTTGTTAAGTATACATATATCATTTAAATGATTAAATGCATATTTTATTTTATTACTTCTCAAGTTATAAATTGTCGTTATTTATTTTAGTATCATGTATGTCTGTGGTAAGGAAATAGCAACAGAACAGCGTGCAGCAGTTTTTGGCATTGCAGAATCACGGAATTTCTTATCGACAAATAGCTACAACAATTAATGTTTCTCTTGGAGTTGTGTGTCAGACTGTTCAGAGAAAAAGGGAGACTGGTTCCTTATGTTCAAGATCTCGATCTGGTCTTCCAAGGTCAACCAGTCAAAGAGACTGGTAGAAATATTAATATTAAATATCAATACAAAAAATACTAAATATATTCTGGTTTTTCGTGGTTTATGTGCCAATTATGACAAGTTTTGATAAATTTGTGCCTTATTATAATGTGCTAATAAAATCTTTGTATTTTGGTGTGCTTTTGTCAATATAATTGCAGTTGGGTGCAAAAGACAATTTGGGAACAAGTGTTCACAAACTTTTGCACCTGACTGTATATATATATATATATATATATATACTATACTGTATATATACATTACGTTTAAATTCAAACCCAAACAAAGGCTTCTTTGTTCGGATTAAATTTACCAAACTATTCGTGATGATTCATCGATAGTATTTAAAAATCACTATACGATTGGCTCACTCTGATTGGTCAGCTAATCATAGGAGCTATGAATTAGTTAGGGAAATTACAATTTTTTTGATAAAACAAAAGATACACCATTTCAAACTATTTTTTGTGATAATATATTTTGATGGTTTTAACGTTATCCTCAGATCACTAATTTTTAGCTGTTTTACTTAATATATATATATATATATATATATATATATTTATATATAT
>MQRK01173008.1:9358-24110 GCA_001938485.1 Girardia tigrina
TTCGAGAACCGATGCATTTTATGCTGATGGAATAAAATAACTTGTTTCTCGTTGGCAAAAATGTATTGATGCCAACGGTTCATACTTTGATTAATAAACTTTTGTTTCTGTGAATTTGCACGTCTTTGAAGTTTTTATTTTTCGACCAACCTAATATAAAGTGTTTTGTTATGAATTAAAAATTCAAAAATTACTAATATTTAACAAAACAGAATTTTAATTTATCATAAAAAATTGTTGTTTAAATTACTTAATTTTTGTAAAAAAATTAAAATGACCCTTGGTTTTGTTTGTCTGTATTGTATTAATGAACCTTGTAAACAGTTGAGAAATTATTTTGATATTTTTTGTGAATGTGACTGAATGGCTTTTATGGTTTGAGAACAGTTATCTTATTTTTTTGAAAAAATATTTCAATTGAATAAAATTGATTTTTACATAATAAAATAAAATATTTTTTAAAAGAAATTCGTCTTGTTAATTTCTTTAATCGTGAGGTGTAAATTGAAAATGGATGACAAAAGCGATGGTGCAATACAAGATTTGATAGATAATTGTCTGTGTAGTCGATTATTAGGGTGAAAGATTGAGAGAACTCGATAAAATGGTAGACATATAATAAGCAATCAACAATATTAGAAGTTGACATTTATACAGGCATTGTCACTACAATTGAGCTTGATATGATTTTGCAAACGATACATAAATTTAAGGAGGTGATCAGTGTAAATGGTTTGAGAAAGTTGTAATTATGGATGCCATTAGTTTGGTTCTGCGAGAAAATGCATAGAATCTCAGTATGAAAGGATTAAGTGATTTGATTCACTCAATCGATCACTGACCAACGGAGCAAACTCTCTCGGATCACCCATAGCGATACTTTCACGTGACAAATCTGCGATGACAATGTCCAGAGGCCGTACCTTTATGACCCCGGCTGCCCTGAATCCACTTACGGACATCATCGTAACCAACATTGTGTCATAATGCTTTTAAATTCCAATTTCCACACTTAATTTCTCTTTATGTACTTAAGTATATAAAACCACAACGTAATCATTTAAAAGAAATAGATATTCATAGATCAACTACCAACTAAACTAGCGACACAAAATCTTACACATTCTATTAATAAAAAAGATTATAAATCAATTATTTAGTTATTTATTATTATATATAAGTTATATAGTGAAATTAAAATATTTTTTTCGACAACATCTTCACAATTTGACCTGATAATTCTCACGGGTTTTTAGGTACGAAATCAGCGTTGATGACAAGGTATTTACAATTACTTTTCCAGTGTTACTGTAGATTTTTCGAAAAGTAAGTGTAGGATAATTTTTTGGGATACCTTTTTCTATGGTATTTTAATTGAATAATTAAATTTGATAGTTATTATTACATTTGTATAATATTTTAAATATTTAAAAATTATAACATTATTGGGAATATTTTAAGCATAATTAAAGAAAAATAGAAAACAAATATTTTGCTTAGATTTTAAATTTTAAAGAATTATTAAGAAATAATAATTAAATATTTCCTACAGAAAACATAAAAGTAATATTATTATTTCTAAAATTTATTTCTCAAAGTTAATTAGGGTTATTTAAAAATTTTTTTAGTTGAATTAAATTTAACATAACATTAATGAAAAGATTATGTTACTTAGGATTTGAAACTCAATAAATTGAGAGATAAAGAATAAATGCCTGTGGAAATTGAAAACTGTGACATTGTTTACTTTAAAGTGCTACGATTTTGGCAGGAAGGAAAAAAGAAGAAAAAAAAGAAAAAAAACAGAATTCTTGAATTTCAGGCTCCGAATCGCTCATTCTCTTTAATGTATTAAATATTTATTTAGTGTGATATAACGGATAATTATTCAGTTATAAAATAAAAAGAAACATTATTTTGCTAAGAAATATTTCCAGAATAAAAACAATGTCTTCTTTTCGGAAACATTTAAAATAAATTATTATACTTCATTAAAAGTCAAAAAGTAAACTCAAAAATATTTTATTTATATTTTTTTGTTAGGCTCAAGATCAATACAAGAGTTCATAACACTAAAATTTTATTTCTATAACAATTAACTATTTTTTAAAAAATTTCTCATTTTTTTATTTTTTTTATTTTGAACAAATAAATATAAATAAAAATACTAAATATAAATAATACACCATTTATTAAATAAACATTTATTTTTTAAGACAATTAATTTCGACGGTATAACCGTCATCGTCAGGTCTCAAGAAAAAAAGAATTTTAAAATATGCTTATATAGGCAAGCAGTGATTATGTCATCAATGGATTGTTATGTCATCTAAACAAAAAATATGGTTTTCGAGAGACCCGTTTGCACATTAATCTTAGGATCTAAAGATTTGATATAAAGTGCTTCACAGGCCACCCTCTCCCAATAGTTTTTAAAACTAGAACACAGAATTTTAAAATCATTTATGTTTATTTTTTCATTTGACTTATAACCCTTTCTGTGTTCTGCAATATTACACCCACCTAAATTCCAACCATGTTCTTGAATTCTCCTACAAAGATGACGGGACGTCTCTCCAATGTATGTGGCATTACACCTATTACATGTAAATTTATATACGAGATCCGAACATAATCCAAATAGGGTTTGAGATTTATTACAAAATACATTTTGGATTTTATATGTTTGTGATATTATTTTTAAATTAAATGCATTATTTACGCATTTTAAAATTGAACGTTTAAATTGACCAAATCCCTCTGAATATGGAATGCTTAAAACGTATTTTAAAGTTGTTGAATCTTCTTTATCATTTTTAATTGGATTATTAATTAATTTATCAATTGTTTCTTTGGTCAATTTCTCAACCATTGATTTTGAATAACCATTTATATTCAATAATTTAGTTAATTTGTTAATGCTATCACAATTTTTTGTATAAGTTAACAAAAATCTATTGTTACAACAAAAACCTTAAATATTCAAACAAATATTTCATTAATAATTATATCCCCACATGAACCCTAGTTCACATAATCATTTAACCAATTAGGTCTCCTCCGAGTTCTGATGGATCGTCGTATGCAAATGTCCTGATTAACTTGATCGTCAGATTCTTCCTCCTAACTACTACTACTGCTGCTATATCCATTTTGTATTTCGTTTTTTCCGCCAACCACCATATCCGGCAGTTTGATGTTCTCTTCTTGTGTCTGTCGTATGTCCTGAACGTGTCTCGGTACTCCATCAATATCAACACACTTATCATTAACCACTTTTGTAACGACCCACGGTGTCCATGTCTCGGCGTATCGTGTGTGTTGATGAGGTTTAATAAACACCTTATCACCGATTTCCCATTCATTTTTACCGTTTTTTCAGCTACATCACGCATTATTGGTAATCTGATGTTATATCTGTTTATAGACTCTGCTAGAACTACTGCTTTCCATATAGGAATATCTGACCTCTTCGAAATTCGCTTAATTCTGCGATGACATCTATCCACAATAAAAACCCAATCGAGTTAATTGATATGGACAATCACTAATAAACACTCGCTGATATTTCCACAGATCTTTTTCAATATGTATCTGTAAGTACGCATTTTTTAGATCAATAATTTTACAATTTCCAGACAATTTTCTCCAGTTGCAAAGCGATTCACTAACTGCTATTGTATCCATCGTGTGAGAATGAATAAACTTATAAACTCCCTGAAATCCAAAACAGGTCTTACCTTCCATTTTGCTTATTGCTTCACACACATGAGAGGAATAATTCCATTCTTGTTTCTCTCAACTGGGACCAGCCATCCGTTACTAATTCATCTTTCCAGTTCCTTAAAGTACTCCTCCCTGTCTTCTTCACTCACCTTATATTGAGCCACAGTGTTCCATAGAATTGGTTTTATGTCCTTCCATTTCCATCTTACCACCCATCAACTACCATCAAACCTTGCTGTAAAGTCAACATCATCGATCCCTGTGCACTCTACCATACTTTTTCTACTCGCATAATCTATGACATGAAGATTTATCTTCTCATCTTGTGTGTTCAAATTCCATGACACATTACCATCTACATCAATTTGAATACATCCTAATTTCTTTATCAAATCCATTCCGAAAATCGGATCAAAACCAGATACTAGTTTATTCATCATTAACATATCACTATTTACTCGTCTTCTTCATACAGTTACTTCAACACTAACTTGCATTTAATACTCTACTTTTATTCCGCCCACTCCAGTGACACATCCTCCTTTTTCGTTTATCTTTCCACAGCATACTTTTCTCTCGATCATACTCACCGTGCTGCCGGTATCTATCAGTGCCTTGACCTTTATACCATTTATCCAAATACTCACAATTGGTAGCGTCTGAATTATAATACGAGAGACAGCAACGCCTACTTCTCTCCATTGTAGTTTAAATTATTGTAATTCCTTGCAAAATGGCCCGGTTGACCGCAAGTATAGCATTTAGCAAAAGAGGTATTATATAGGCGCCTCTCATCCGCTTTCTCGATACCGTCATTGGACTTTTGTGACATTTCTTTTGGAGCATTCTGCTACGAACGTTTTCCATCACGTCCTGGCGGCTGTCGGACATCATCTCGAATCCATTTATTGTCCTTGCAATTCCTGACGGTCAAAACAATTTTTTCTCGATTTTCCCTTAAAAATACATCGGCCTTACTGGCAATACAATCTAAACTTATCTATGAATATTCAATCAAAGTTTGTATTCTTACCTTCACACTCAACGGAAAAGACCTGATAAAAAATAACGTTACTGTATTTTCGTCGGTAATGCGACACTTTGAACATAAGAGCTTTATATCACTCAATAAACTCTGGGCACTTTCATCGCCATTCCATTTTTTTGCTTCAATTCATCAAAAACTTCCACATCATTTTTTTGAAATATTTCTTTCAATGTCGATTCGATTTCATCGATATCGCATTTCCGCGATGTATCTAAATGAACCCAGACATCATATGCCTTACCTTCCAGAAACATTGGCATGGCTTTAGCCAAATCTTCATTAGCTACTTCAGCTATGACTTTTGCGCGATCGAGCCACTTCCAAATATCCTTTTCTCCATTGTACTGTTTAACAGTTTTAATCAATGTCTTCATCTTGGCCGAGCAGCTTGTAAGTTTGAACAAATTGAGATGAAACAAAAAAAAACAAATCACACTTTTAACAAAAAATTATTGTTACAACAAAAACCCTGAATATTCAAACAAATATTTCATTAATAATTATACAAATTTTAATTGAACATATTTAACCCTTTCCTGGCTGAATTAAGAATATCAATTTAAACACACCAAAAGTATGTTTTTTGAGTACATATAGGGTACCAAAAAATAATTTTTAGTTTTTTTTTCTTATACATAAAAAAATATGGTAATGATGCCATATGGAGTCATCAGTCTCATACACATATAATGCAAAATGATTCAATGTATTGAAAATAATTCTTTGGGTGCATTACTTGAAACACTGTGTTATGTTTTTAACTTTTAATATATTATGTACATAGTAATATTCAGTTTACATAGTTTTTATCTTACATCTATCAAAAATTAAAAAAAAAACATGAAATAGGTAGGTATATATTGTAAAAAAAAATATATATATACACTGAAATGTAGTAAAATATATGCGAAAGCAGTAAAGTAATTAGAGTAAAAATTTAATTGACAACAAATATATCTTCTTATCGATCTTCCTTATCGATCTAAATAAAAAATGTTATCCCTATTCATTCATAGATGGCTATACAAGTCTGATATATATTATGATTCCATATGGCATCAATAGTCAGTAAAGGGTTAACGTATTATTTAAAGACATTTTAAAAGTTTTAAATAATATTTTAAAATTGATTTTATGAGTTTCTTTAATTTAATGAAACATGTTTTAAATAAATTAAAATATAAACTGAGTAATCTGTTGTAATGTAATTGCATTTTAAAATATTTTTAATAAAATTTTTTTGAATAAAATTTAAATAAAATAATTATCAAATTTAAAACGCAAAATTGATTAATTTTATAACAAAAAAACAAAATAAAATAAAAAATAAATTTTATTAGTATTAACAACATCAATATGAGCTTTTAAACATTAACATCACAAGCGCCTTCACTATTTGACATTTTTCTTGATTAATATATTTCTAAATTCATACTATTTTTTTCAATAAATGAAAAAATGTATTAAAAATTATTAATTATAAAGAATCTAATTGGTAAAAATTAAATCTAAACATTTTTTAAAAATGTACATATTAAATTAATGTATTAAAATTTTAAATTACCTTAAAAATTAAATTAAATTATTTTTAATTAGTAAGAATCAAAGAAAATACCAATCATCCATCCGTGCAGGAGAGGCACAATCCGAATCAACATTCTACATGCACAATATCAACACACAATTCAAAACATTCCTCACATCCCCCTAGGTTTAAATGGCTTTAGTCATTCAACATTTCTAATCAAACTTCTTTCATCTTCAAACTGTAATTCGTAATTTCTTTCGTGATTTCGTTTCAACACAATTGCCGGACCCATGTAACGGTCATCTTCTTTTGATACATTTTTTTATAAATACTCTATCTCTAACTTCAAAAACTCTTCTTGTCCATACATTTTGTTCAACATTAACTTGGTTTCCGTTAGTTTCTTTATTGTTCTTCCACTAATGTCTTAATCGTTTCCCAAATATTATTTCAGCCGGTGAATCACCTGTCGTAACTTGAACTATACTATTCAACATAAATTCTATTTCTGACAAAACTTCTGCCCAATATCTGTGGTCTCCGTCCTTCATTCTAATATTTATACCATTTCTGATTGTTCGAAATTGTCCTTCCACTATCTCATTTGTATAATGATGATATGGATCTTAATAGATTATCTCAACTTTGAACCTTTTAACTGTATCTTTGAACAAAGCCGATTCAAATGCTTTTCCTCTATCAACATGGATTTCTTTTGGAGGTCCAAACTTCCATATTCCTCTGTCCAATATCACTCTACGAACTGTTTTTTCATCTTGGCTAGCAACTGCATTCAAGCTAATATATGTACTGAATTGGTCTACTATTGCAATTACGTTTTGATATCCGTTTATGTTTCTTTTGAATGGTCCACAGAAGTCCATGTAAATTTTCCGGAAAGGTTCACTTGCCGACAACTTTATATGCTTTTCTTTCGTTTTTGCTGTTAATGTCTTTCTTTTTTTGAAAATTTAAACCACTTTGGACTATTCCTTCAATGAAATTTCTCATATTTTCCATGTCGAAATCTACTTGGAGTTTGTTATAGACCTTTTTACTACCAGCATGGGATAATAGTTTGTGCATCTCTTCAATAAAATCTGTTCCTTTTTCTTTTGGAATCCAGTATTTATTATCCTGAGTTGCCACGATATCATTTTTAGTGTCCATTTCCTCGCACCTCTCCTATTGTATCAAAACTTATATATGTATCGAGTTTTAAAAAATAACATTTTTAAAAAAGTACATATTAAAATTTTAAATTACCTTTAAAATTAAATATTATATATAAAAATTATTTTAAATCATTTTACTTTAAAATTAAATTAAATTATTTTTAATTAGTAAGAATCAAAGAAAATACAAATCATCCATCTACGTAGGAGAGACAATCCGAATCAACATACAACATTCACAATATCAACAAACAATTCAAATCATTCCTCACAATTAGGAAATGAGGAAATTTGTTCGAATAATCATAATTAAAATAACTACCTAATTAGAATAAGGACAAATGACAAAGAATCTTCAGAGAGTCATCTCGAAAATGACTCTAATTTTAATGATGATAAATGTTTCATAAATAATTGTGCAACTTCATTTACAACTTCAGTTTTTTTGTAATAAAAATATCTTTAACATGAAAATAACTAAAAATAGAGTATATAAAAATATAAACGAAAAAATAAAATGAGTTTTTCCCTTTCTTCAGAAGAATAAGGAAAGAAATTATGTCTCCAGGAAAATAAATCTTTTTTAAACAAAAAGTAATTTCCAATGAGCATGAATGCCACTTTCCTGTGGTAAGCAGAGATTATTTCTAGATATTTTGAAAACAGTTTAATAATTTAGTTTTGCTCATTTTTTGATATTAAGAAATTTTAAAAGAAGACAGATTAATTTATACGACTCAAAATATTTGAAAAGTCGTTTTCCAGCTGTATTTGACGAATTGTGAGATTTCATTGGGATTCCTATTTAAAAAGAACAATCCAGGTGCTTGATATAATAAAAATTAAAAAATAAATAATTGATGAGACTTGTGACTGTACATAAGAGCAATATTACTGTTGTTACTCTAAATATAAATATATTATTCCCAGGACTTTGAAATATGTTTAAAAATGTCTCACAAAATAAAAGCGAAAGGAAATATGGCAAAATATTGATAAAGTTTTAGAATTAAAGCTACCTTAATATATGAAAAAAAGAGTCGAAAGAGATTATAAAAGGAAATTATTTAGTTTTAATATTTGGTAAACTAAAAAGCGTTTTTTTTTCTAAAATTAAAATAATTAATAATAAAATTATAATCACCAAATTTTCTTTTAGTCAACATTTGAGAAATTATTTTATTATATGTTTAATTTTATATTTTATATTTTTAAATGATTAGAATTTAAAAAGAGTATATGATATGAAATGATTTTAATGACTGTGAGGAATATTTTAAATTTTGTATGTTGAGTTTAGTATTTGGAAATGTGTTTCTCCCACCAGATGGACAATTGATATTTTAGATGTTCATGATGAATAATTATGAGTTATAGTTTGTTATAGACCTTTTTACTACCAGCATGGTATAATAGTAATAATTTGTATTTTAAAGTACAGCATAAGATATTTAAAAAACTTAAAAAAAATAACTTTTAACTTTACCAAAATAGCGCTTTCCCAAAACAGTGATTCCTAAAACAGCACTTTTTAAAAATAGACAAAATTCGCAAACTATAAATGCTAAATTACTATCGTCATTTTTACTACACAACGTGGCAGTTACTATGAATCTCAAAAATTTTGAAAGAAGTTATTTTTTTTACTTATTAATTATCTAAAATTTTCTAAATAGTTAATTCAGTGAATGTTGAATTAAATTAATTATCAATTAATAACCGCTGTTAAATTTTGAAATTAATTTAAATTAGGAAATCAATATTGACAAAAAAACTTATGTGAATTACGATTTATTATTTAAATGTTTATAGATGTTTAATTAAATTAATTATAAATAGTCCAATTAAGTAAATTATTAATTTAATTATGTAAAACTATTAAATATTTTAGAAATTGTTAAAAAATTTTTAACTTTAAGTAAAACTTTTTATTCGGTAAAATTTAAAAAAATAGAAAGAAATTTATAGTTTTATGAAAACATTTTCTTGTACAATTAATTATAAATTTTTAATAAAAAAATATATTAAAATAATTAAAAATTTGGAAAAATTGTATAAAAAATTTGTCAAATGGATAAATAAAAATATGTAAGTTAAAAATTTAATTGTATAAAATAAATAATTAATTTAATAATTTATAAATAAACTGTTTATTTAACTTAAATTGTTAAAGATTTTATAACTTAAATTACACACAAATTATATAATTTAAAATATTAAAATATTTTCTTTTAATATTTAATATTTTTCAAAAATTTATTTAATTGATCAACTAAAATTAAAGTTTTGAATCGTTAAATTAATTAGTTGAAATATTTATCATTTATAATTATTATATATTTTATAACATTTACAGTATTAGTTATCATTTCCTACTCGGCACACCGAAAAAGTGAAAACATATTTTTTTATTTGCCTTTTGCAAATTTTTTATACTATTTTTCCAAATTTTTAATTATTTTTATATATTTTTTTATTAAAAATTTATAATTAATTGTACAAAAAAATGTTATCATAAAACTATAAATTTCTTTCTATTTTTTTAAATTTTACAGAATAAAAAGTTTTACTTAAAGTTAAAATTTTTTTAACAATTTCTAAAATATTTAATAGTTTTACATAATTAAATTAATAATTTACTTAATTGGACTATTTATAATTAATTTAATTAAACATCCATAAACATTTAAATAATAATTCGTAATTCACTTAAGTTTTTTGTCAATATTGATTTCCTAATTTAAATTAACTTCAAAATTTAACAGCGGTTATTAATTGATAATTAATTTAATCAACATTCACTGAATTAATTATTTAGAAAATTTTAGATAATTAATTTCTGATATAATTAATAAGTAAAAATTAATTAATAAGTAAAAAATTAACTTACCCTAATTTCTTGTGTATAACCCGCGGGTTATACGAGAAAAAAAGTAAGTTTTCCCGAAAATTCGAGGATGTGGGTTATACTTTTCATATAAATTTTTGATATTTTTAATGTGCGGGTTATACATTGGTGCGGGTTATATGCAAGAAATTAGGGTATTTCAAAATTTTTGAGATTTATAATAATTACCACATAGTGTAGTAAAAATGACGATAGTAATTTAACATTTATAGTTTGCAAGTTTTGTCTATTTTTAAAAAGCGCTGTTTTGGAGATATACCGACTTATTATAGTTCAGTTAGTGATTAGGTAATCAATACGTCATCAGCAAATCGACAGTAGCTGCTATTAAGCAGATGTAATTAGAGATACTATTTTTTGTTGAAGTCGTTTTGCGTTAGAATATCTGTTAAAAAATTGGTAGATGTTTTCAATATCGATTTTGTTGTATTTATTCATATAAAATATGTTTGTAGTGTTGGCAGGAGGTATAATTCAAAGTTTGTCTTTGTATTTTGTCAAAGTGAGTTTGGCACTTATTCTTGTTGGATTTGATTGAATATAAGTGATTCATGTGTACGTTTATAACAGAAATGACTTTAAGGATTATAAGATATACATAATATGATAAAAATTCATGAGCTCACGTTTGTGACTGAACATAACAACAACAAAAAAAAATTTATTTATTAAACTGTTTAAAATATATTATAAATATAAGAAATAACCAGTAACAAAGAGTGTGAAAAAGAAGGATAAATATCACTTAAACTGGTAAAATTGAGAGTACTGACTGAACTACATAAGAATGCGTCACTTTCTTCATGGTAATTGTGGCAAGTAATGAAATCGATTGTTATTTAGACTAATTTAATTGATAGTAGTATAAAAAGTATAATAAAATTGTTTAAAAGGATGTTGATAATATAGAAGGGATAAATTGAGATGAAGATATATCTTCTTGGTTCGATCAACGGTAAATGTTGCTTATTTATAATTGACTATTTGGATTAATATGTTTGGTTGAGTTTGTTTTGTTTAGGAACTGGATTTGGTTGGAATTATATTCTGCAGAAAATGAGCAATTACATATCTTGCAATTAATATAGGATTGAGACAATACTTTGATTAACTGTTTTGTATATTTTAGATTCGTGGTACCGATAAATATATTAAAAAAATCCAAGAAATACGATCAACTTTTGGATAATAAATGATATGGTAAGTTTTAATATTGTTTCACTAATTTTAATATTGATGTTTTTTAATTTTATAATTTTTAAATTTTGAATATTCCAAAGCAATATAATATATGCAATGTATTATTGAAGTTCAAAATATAAATAATTTGACTGAAGCTTAATAATGAATGGTTCATCAGGCGGGACTGGTTGAGGAATAAAACACGAAATTGCATTTACACAGATTTTAAATATTAAATTTTTTATTTGACGATAAACAAAAACAATTATATGGTGTCCAAAAAAGTATTAAAGTAAACGTTAGGTTACTACAACATCATTTAGAAACTACCAACAAAATTGTAGTTTGAATGTTAATTTTAAGATCCAAATATGTTATATATAACGCGACACATCACTCTCTCCCAATAATTATTTAATTGAGTTTACATAATTTTAAGGTGTTTTGAATTTATGTCTCCTGTACAGTGTCTTCTATGTCCTGCAATGTTACTTCCACCTTCATTATGACTGTGTTTCAGGATTCTCTTACATAAATTACATGAATTATTTTCAATGTATTTTGTGTTACACCCATGTATATTGGTAAATGAGATCCGAACACAATCCTAACCGTGTTGAAGAGTAATTGTCGAACATGTTTTCAATTGTTTAAGTACGGTATATCAATTTTAAACTTATAGCATTACTTAAAACTCTCAAAAAGTGGGAGTGAGATACATCCATAAGTGAAGTCGACAATTACTTAGTTGCCAAACATATATATATATATTGATGAAAACTCAAGATATCTCTGCAAACAAAATAATCACCGTCTAAAGATAAGAACTGCCTTGCTACCTTCATTTAATCAACGTATATTATGATCAATTCAATGGGTTCTTACTGATACTTCTATCCCCTATTTTTTGTCTGAAAACATTTGAAACAGATGTTATTTCTGGAAAACGTTTAGTATTTTAAAATCATTCTTTCTAGGAATAATTTTTTTCAACTTATTCATTTTAAAGTTTATAATTATGAGATTATTTAGAATCTAAAAATATAACGGAACATAGATTCTTTTACGAATGATTTGAAACATGGAATATACGATAAATGTACGCATCGAATTATCTTTAGCTGCTGCTGGAGAAGTATTGGAATTAATACTGAATTATGTTGCGAATTAACAATGTCCAGTCACTATGTCTAACACAGGTTTTGTTTTTTTTTCTGAAAACATTAAAACATTTTTGTACTTTATTGCTTACAAAAATATTATTTCTTGATACATAGATTCACAAAAAATAAATGATTTTTAATAGTTTGCTTGTAAAACGACTGACAATTAAGCGGGTATTTTATAGCCATGAAAACAATTTAAAATAAATTTATTTCCTTAAAATGCTTTTATCTCTTTTCTGATTGCATTAATTTCTGTCTGTAAATAATTATTCGGATGCTTAAGAAATGATGACTAAGAGTCCCGGAGTCGGGTAACTCTCCTAAATGACTCAAAAGTTTGTACATTTTACATATCTTTTCTGCTTTTAATATTAAAATTAGTATACTATATCAAGGTCGGCGAACACTGCGCCTGTCTGGAGCTTAACATCACTAGAGGCGCAGAAACAATGATAATATTTTTAACAAATAATTGGAAAATAGTTTTTTTACCTATTGTATATATATATATATATATATATATAATAAAAATATAATTGATAAAAGAATAAAAATCCATAAAAAAATTAATTTAAAAAAGGAATATGAATTATTTATCGTTAATACTTTCTTGGTGGTAACAAATCTCAATATCCTTCAATCTTAAGAAGTTCAAGTTTCCGATCAAATTTCGAATCCAATTCAAAATTATCTGGAATTTAATCTTTTCACAAAACATATTTTTTAATCTCCAAAACTTATTTAATTCCGAACAATCATCACTTTAACAAAAATATTAACTTCGATTTAATTGTTGGAATTCCTGGATTGAATCCAAGAGTAAAGGCAAATCCATTTTAAAACCTGATATAACCCATTCAGAACCAAGTAATTTATCGTATTTTAGTTTCGTCTGAGGAATTTCCCCCAGTGACTAATATTCCTATTATTGTGATCGAGTCTACTTGTTTTTATCTTTCCGTTACACTCTGTTTGGTTTTATTATATTATTAATATATTATAATTATATCAGCATTTACGAGTTATCATTACACTAACCCCATCTTATCCTTGAAACAACTACACCTGTAATTGATTTTAATATACATAATGAAAATACTACATTTATTATGATCAAAAAAATAAAATGAATAATAAAATCTTAACTTATAACAAAAGAAAACTTAATTTATTAAAAATAATCGAGGAAAGTATTATAAGCTTACAGCTTTCTATAATTGCCCTATAAAGTTTATTGAGCCCTTATTTTTACGAAATCATATATATTATTTTTGCAGACCATTCAGAACTAAAAAACGTCCTTCAGATTATACCTACAGAAGACGCAACAAGATAAAGCAGGAATATAGTGTTAAACGATCACAAAATATAACATTATGGTTACAAAAAAAGTTTATCCAAAGGAAAAATTGTCAGCTGCTAATGATAAGTTGCAAAATGAAGATGACTGTCAAGAATCAACTAATGAATGAAATGGTGAAACGCGTATTTATTGTCAATAAAATTTAATTTTCAAAAATGACCTTTGTTTGCATTATATATATATATTATCTAGAATTGATAATGGCATTTTTAATAATAATGAAAAGAAAGGCCATTTTTTAAAATTAAATTTATTCCCAATACAGACGCGTTTCACCATTTCGGCATCTTCAGTGCAATGAAATAAAGTGATTAATTGCTATTTATATAGTTGAAAAACTATTACATCATACGCCTCAAAAACATGCTTTTTTTCTTTTTTTTTTAAAAAAGAAGAAAAGTATTTTTAATGATATTTTAAAAAACTTTAATATGATTAGATGAATCACCTTGCACGTTTAAGCATGGTTTATGATGCTTTATTAACAATGCTTCAGCAATAATCCTTTCATAATTTGTGTCAAAATTATTTAAAATAACTTTAAAATCTTTATTGTAATCCATAAGATTACCTTTACATCTTTTAATATGACTCAATATCGAACTATTTCTACTCGATTGAGTATGTTCAGCAATTCTAGTGCGGAGATGACGACT
>MQRK01173039.1:24878-36793 GCA_001938485.1 Girardia tigrina
ATATATATATATATTACGGTATCATCAGTTGTGAAATAAATTTCAAATTACAAGTCATTTATATGGCACATAGACTATTATTAATCTTTTTTTCTTTTTTTTAATATATTATTAGTCAATGTGCCATATAAATGACTTGTAATCTGAAATTTACTTCACAACTAATGCTACCGTAATGGCAAAACATATTTGGACAAATAAAAAACTTCTAAAATGGCGTTTGTTCTTTATTTTCTTTATAAATAAATTGTCATTAAATCTAAATGTTATATATATATAATTATATTTTTTAACTCAATAACTCTTTTTTAGCAGGGAACAACCATTTCAGTAGTAGTTCTTTCAATTTCGATCAAAAGATTGATAGGAAACACAGTATTTCAAATCTTTCAATGAAAAGCAGTTCTTCAGAAAGTGTCACAGATCCTATATCTCCAACCAAGGTAAGTCCAGATACAAAAATTCTTCAATCATACAATCAAGAAAGAACCAGTAAATGGGTGGAATTCTATTTATCAAAATTGGAAAACATGGTTGTGACAGATACGAATCAGTTATCAAAAATGTCATTTTCTTGTGGGATAAATATTCAATCCACCCACAATACTTTAAAATCAAGTAAAAATTTTCTTTGGATTGATTTTAAAAGAATTTTAAAATCATCTAGAACAGTCAAAACATTGTAAATCACAAGGTGATTTGGTTTTTAATTTTGATCACTTTCCCAAAGACGCACCGAATCCCGCTGAAATCTCAGACAAAGCTGCAGAAATTCTAGGCCTAAAAAGTAAAATTGCTATTTTAATGATAAATATAAAAGATTTGGATATATCGTTTCGATAATGCTGTTATTTTTTTAATATCTATATAAATACGATTTTAATACAAAAACGTTTAGTACAAAAAATACGGAATATACGTTTCTTGAATCATATATGTATATTGGAATTCAAATACAGAATTTTTTCACAGATAGGAACTAATGGAAAAGACTTAAAGAAACATACATGTTTCATTCTTCATAAGCTTGGACATTAGCAACAAGGTAGTAGATGCTGGGAAGTATTTAAAAATTACAAACAGATATATATTTCAATAAACTATCGGTACTTTAAAAGATGAGTTTACCATTCTTCAAGTTAAGTTTTATTAACAAAATAAGACTCTATTGTAAACTATTATTTATTAAATAGTATATTAAATATTAAAAAGAAAATTTTAAATAATATATTTGATTTGATTTTTAATTTAATTCGATTTATTATAAAATAATATTTACTTTAAAATTAAAAAATATTTTATTCTAAAATATTAAAAACCTTTTAATTTCAAATAGATTAAACTATTAAAACTTATTTAAAGCTCAAATTATTATTTCCAACATTGTATACTTTCTAAATTAAAATTTATTTTAATTGTATAAAGAAACTTGATTTCGAAATTGAATTTAAAAATTTTGTTTTAAGATTGAAACTCTTTTACGTTTTTTGAATTATTTAAATTTTTCAGCGAAAAGAATGTTAACTAACTCCTCATACTCTGCTTAGGAATATTGAAATAAAATTTTTATTGAATTTCAATGAATAAAATTTGGGAAATTGTAATTTTTGTTTATCAAAATATTGGATTTTTATTGAAATTCTTGATTTGTTGCGAAACAAACATTTAAGAAGTTCCACTCTTGAGTAAATTCATCATTTACCATTCTTAATATTTATTTTCGACGCGAGTCTCAAGAGTGGAAGCTACCAGGAGAAGGGTGTTCGAAGAAGATGCGATCATCAACCTCTCACAAAAAAAGCTCTCATACTCACCACTTTTTGGGATGCAAATGGAGTGATCCTTGCTGATTTTGCGGAAGCTGGTGTTCGTATCAACAGTGAATATTACTGCCGGCTCGTGCTACAGGCCAGAAAGCTGAGAAGGAAGAGCAGAGTTTGTGAGTTATATTATTTGCACGACAATGCACACAAGTGGGCTGTTAATGTCATCAATTGAAAATTGTGGCCTCACACTCTCCATACAGCCCGGATCTGGCGCCTTCCAATTATCATCTCTTTAACCACCTCAAGCGAGCTCTCAGGGGTCAATATTTTGCTACGAAAGAAGACTTGAAGGATGCAGTCTCAAATTTCTTGACTCAACAGCCACCGAAATTCTTCGAAAAAGCCTTTCTGGACCTTGTTGTGCGCTGGAAAAATGTGTTGGTGTGAATGGTATCTTTGAGAAATGATACCTTTATAACTTGCTTGTTATGAAAAATAAATTTCATTGGAATCGGATTATTATTTTTATGTTAGGCTCACTACTTATTGAGCGCACCCCGCATGTTAAGGTATGGTGAAATTTGACATTAAATTTTAGTTGTAAAATAATTGAAATAATTTTCTTTTGTTTGGTTTTTTATTGATAATTGAAAATGTCAATTAATGTTAAATGTAAGGAAAATGGTTTTCTATAATGAAAAATTAACTTCTCATGGGATAAATAATATTCCTGTTTTAGTTTCAAAACAAAAATTTTTCGAAAAATTATTTATTGAGATTTTTTGGTTTGTATTATTTTTAATAAAAAAATCATTTTAATTGCTATTATTTTTCGATGTTTCTATTAGTTAAGTTTTTTTCATTTGGTTTATTTTTCTTTTGTAAATATCAAATTGTTATTCTTTTATACATTCCTATTTTGATTTTTCATATATAAATTTAATATTTAGGGGAAAATTTTCTTTATGAAATATAGTTGAAGGAAATTTATTGAAATATAAGTCATTTAATGTCTGATAAATATTATTTGTGAATATGTAATTAAATATTGAATGTGGTATTTTTTCAATTAAAACAAACATTGTAGTTATTAATCAATACCATTATACGATTTTTTGTAATTAAGTATTTATTATCAAGTTGTAACAAGCTATCGCTGGAATGAAAGCTAACATGAATCTTAAGAAATTCAATGGTTGAGAGGAAGTCGAGTGTTGGATCGACAAACTTGAGTTGGGTACCGATTGATGTTTCAGCGGCCAAAATCAAATGACTGATTAAGACTGTTGCATTTTTTGTACAAATGTTCAATAACGGCTAGCTAAAGCAATTAAAAAAAGATACAGTCAAGATTGGACGACGATTTCTTATTCAAATGTATTGTTAACATGGTCAAAAAGAAATTGTTTCCCCAATATAACCAAAAAGTTTTGGTAGCGGTTCATAGCCAACTGCAGTGTCTGATGCAATTAGAGCTTAGATAATTGAAAAAAAATGTGTGAGTGTAAATGCTTCAAATGAGGTCAAGTCGAGCATATTAAGTAAAATTGTAAAGTTTCGGGAAATGACAGTTGGGAAAGTAAACTGGGTCCAACCTCTTCCCAATAAAGGACATATGCCTTTATGATACATTTAGAGGACATAATGGTTCAAATTCTGGCATTAGTTACGCCTATAAAAAGCCGGAATACTAGAAGGACAACCACTATACCAGTTTGGTGGGTTCAATCGTTCTAAAATTATTCAATCGCCATTAATTTAATAATTTCCAGTGATTGCTCAGAATTTATTGATCCGGCAAGCGTGTTTCGACTAGAAAAGAAAAAAATAATGATAAAAATGGTAACAGTGTCACTCTAATGATAAGAGACTGAACGAGGTCAAAAATTGACAGATTTAAAAACATAAGTGGGGTAGCAGTAGATGCAGTTTGTTGATTATCAGGAAAAAAAGTGCTACTACACGTACTGCTACTTAATGAAATAAAATTAGAACCTGCTGAAGCGATTATAGTTGAAAGAATACATACTGATCGTGGACTTAATCGTGTCAAATTACATGGATTAGCGATATTTGTTAAGGTGATGATGTATATACAAAAAATAACCTTAATTGAGCAAGATCGTAATTTATCACTGTAGTAATTTATAACTAAGTACTTTGCTTAAATTTTGGAGAAAATATAAATCAAAGATGATAATTGTTAGGTTGAATTTAATGGAAATGATAGGAGTTCAAGGTTGAGATTCGTCAAGGATAATGCGACTGGAGACCATAATGCGTTTATCATGACATTTCTAGTTGCAATAATGAGCTCTCTCGTCAAGATGTGAATAGCTGGATAGATGAATGTGTCTTGATAAAGCAAGAAGAGAATCGAAATGGTAAATTCATAATTTAATACATTTGATTAGTATGAGGAGTTAGTTAAAATTTTCAATTCTCCAAATAATTTAAATATATTGTTTAATTTAAAATTTTAAAAAATTAAAAAAATTTAAAATTATTTTTTTTAAGAAAAACTAACAAAACCTAAATAATTATATGAAACCAAAAAAAGTTTTACATTAATGAAAATAATCACAAATAAAGTGATTTATTTTAATAGGAAAATTATTAATAAAAGTTTTAAAATTAGAATTTTAAAATATATAGTTAATGAGTTAAAATTTATAATATTTTTAAAGAAATAATTTTGAAAATAATTTTGATTTACTAATGTAAATACCTTCGAAACGACTTATTTTAATTTACTTTTTATTTTTAATTTATAACAGAATCTACATGCATGGGTTTTTAACTAAAATTTTTAAACACGTCTCTTCTTTTAAATCGTTTTCTTCTCATCTTGAAATAAGAAGTTACATTTCTTTGCAATATAACATCTTTCCACGGATTTGGTCTTTATCATAGTTTTAGAAAGAATTGAAAAAGGTTTGAATTCAGATTTAAAAGACGTTGACTGAAATTTAACTCATCTCTGATTTTTGGTAAATCTTGTTTTTCCTATATATTTACTACCGAAATAAATTTTATATTGTTACATGAAAAATTTCTTTAGCTGTATAATTTATGTTAGTGTTTTATGTTCACATCTTAGTTGTTTTAATACAAATTTCTTTTAATACAAATAAATTCGTATTTCATCCCTAGTCCTGGTTTCATGAACATGTCTCGAGTATTCTTTGCCTTACTTCTGTTTCCTATACAATCAACATTTGATCACTATGATCAGCTTCTACATATTCAGTAACAGATGATAATGTTCCATGAATATTTTTATATAGAACTACAAAGATGAAAATATTATTCAAATGAATATCAAATATAAATGTAGACAAGTATAAAGTAGAAATTTGTGTTACGTGGTTTACCCAGTAAGTACCCGGACTACCTATGAGAATGTTTTTTAATAATTATTTTTGTTATCATAACTTGCATAAATAATGATAGGTTAGTGGTATATTTTTTGTTTTATTGAATTATTCTTTATTTGTTTTGCAGAGCGTCATTTCAAAATTTTACCCGAGTCATGCTACATCCAGTAGAATATCACAGTAGTATCGCTGTCATTTTGTTAGGTGAAAAGAAGGAAAAAATTTTAACTCAGTTGATGGAAACTTATGAGAATACTTGCCCTTCACGGAATACCATCTACCATTGGATTATTCAGTTTAGACATTAGCGAGAATCAGTGTTTGATGATGAAAAGTGTGGACGTCCATTTGAAATTTCTAACGAAAAGAAAGCAAAGTGTTGCAAGATTGTGAGGGAGGAGTGACGAATTACCACAGGAAAGCTGTCGGAGATATTGAATGTGAGTAAAGGAAGCGTGGGAACCATTCTAAGTGATTTTGGAATTCGGAAATTGGCATCCAGATTTGTTCCATGTCTCCTCACCACGGAGATGTGTCAAAACAGGCTGGAATGCTGCTAAGCAAATCTTCGCCTCTTTGATGAGCATAGAGACAATTTCTTGAAGAATATCATTACTGAGGATTAAACACCACTGTTATTGTATCTTCCAGAGTCTAAAAGAGAATCAGCCGATTGGAAATTTCCGGGTGAATCTGTTTCCAAGAAGCTCCGATCTGGCACATCCCATTGGAAATCCGTGATGCTGAGCCTTTTCTGGGATTACACTGGTGTCTTATTAGTTGATTTTGCTGGAAAAGGTGTTCACATAAACTCCACGTACTATAGTGATCTTATTCTGAAGTGCAGACGTGCTCGACAAAAGCCGCGTAACTATCCACAAAATGCTCCTATTCACAAAATTGCTGAAACAATGGAAACCATTTCGAAAATGGGATTTGTATTGTTGGATCACCCTCCACACAGTCCGGATCACGCACCAAGTGATTTTACCTATTTAGTAACATGAAAAGACATTTGAGAGGTCAAAAGAATGAAAATGCTGATGATTGGCGTCAGTGCGTGGAATATTTCTTGAAGGAACAGCCACCAATTTTCTACAAAAATGCTTTCTTGGAACTTGTTGATCGTTGGAAGAAGTGCGTTGCTCATGAAAGGTGTTATGTTGAGAAATAGTACCTTTATATGATTAGTGTTCCTGTGTTGTAATATGAGTCTCCTGTTATTTTACTTTCTTACTTAATCCTGGTACTTATTGGGCACACAACGTACATTTTAATTTTTAACTATTAATACCGAAAGTTAGTTCATAGAAATTGTAAAAAATCGTTTTTTTACGTATATAAATTTATATGTATTTAAGTTTTTATATATTAGTAAGTAATATGTTCACTACATCAAATATTTTAATATAATTATTATCAGATAAATCTACGATTCATAAATTTAAAAAAAGGTTGGTTAATAATGTTTTATCGGTTCGGTTTTTTATGATTCACGAAAAAACCTGTTGAAAACTTTATGGTTGATGAATGCGTTATTTATGCATTAATTTTCTCCCATAAATTGATTGTTTCGTTTGATTTTCCGCTACTAAATTGTTTTGCCATTATTCTTTTTTTGTTCTAAACTACTTTGAGTTCGTTATTATATAACTTGTAATTTTAAAAAATAAATATAAAAAGTTATTTGTTACAAAATAATTCAACTTTAATTTCCCTCAAATTAATTACTTTCCTTTTAATCACCAAAATATATTTTTTATTATATAATGAATTATTATAACTCAAAATAGATGTTTAATGTTTTTGGAGCTCATTAAATCCCGTTATTGTAAATAATTGTAACTTTTTATTTTTCTGGTTCAAGTTCATTTTTTATTATTTCATATTAAACACAAATGTAAGGCAATACTTAAAAAATCATTTTCTGTATTTAAAAATTACCAAATCGGAGGAACTTTTCATCCGCAAGAGGTGTTTCATATATCGAGAAGACATAAACCTATATTCAAATTTATTTTTAAGTAAATAAGATTCGCATTTATTAAAAACGTATTCCATTGTGAAAAACAAAACAAATATGTAGTGCGTTCAATAAGTAGCTGACATGAAGAGGAAAATGTATTTAGAAATGCGACAATGTTTTCAAAAGTTTTAAGTTTAAAAATTTTTTTCTTTTGCTTGATCAATTTGTAGAAGAAGTATTTCATTTTTATGTTAGTTGAAACTTCAGAGGTCGAGAACGACACTATCATTAATTTGCTGGTTTAGCAGAAGAAAACGGGCAGCTAAGCCTTTGATCTTCAACAATCAACATATCTAAATGATACCGCATTGCTGACAACTGTAAAGTATGGAGAGATAGAAATTACACATGAGCCTTTTTCTGTTTTCACTGAAAAACAAGAATGCTATCAGACAAAGTTTTAACTCCTTCATTAATTCTCGGTATATTATAACTATCATTAATCGAAGAAGATTTTATAAATTTCTGTTTTATGGTTTATTGAAGTAACAAAAGTACAAATAATAATTATATTTTATCGAATTTGGTGAAAATTTCTAAATAAATAAATATAAATACAAAAATACATTTGATCAATAATTTCTAAGTGTTTAGAAAATATTTGGGTCATTTTAAGTTATAGAAAAAAATAATAGAAAGAACTTTAATTTTTCAAAATTTAATCATAAGTATTTAGAATTCTAATTAATTTTTAAATTGCTGTTAAAAAAATAAAAATTAATAATATTAATTTACCCTAATGGGGAGATAGACACCCCTCTAAAACAATAAACAACATTCCAAGCATACAAATATATAAATTATTCATCAACTTGATTATTTAATTTTTTTAATAATTTTTTATTACCTTGTTACCTGATAAAAGCATCTCAATTTAATTATTTGTAAAACCGTTAAAGACTAAACAACGAAAGACAAGACAGCAAAGACAGAACAACGAAGATAAAACAGCGACAGACAAAATATCTTATGACACGAGCATTGGTATTGTGATAATACATTTAAATTTACACCATCATTGTTTTCTCAATTTTATATTTATTGTTTAAAAAATAAGTTTTGAGTTCATTCTTTGTACAAGAAGTTGTAATTAAAGAACTATTGGATGATTTCGATGTAAACCCTGTAATTGGAAGATAAGAGAATAATCCCTAAAACAAAGAATTCAGTTGAGGAATGGCATCGAAAATTCAGCTAATAACTAGGATCAAATCATCCAACAATTTAGAAATTCATCGAAGGATTAAAGGATGAACAAAGGGTCAATGATGTTATGATAAATCAGCCCCTTCAAGAAAACTCTATAGAGATAATGCAAAACGGATAAAGAATTCTGGACAATTATGCTAGATTACCTCTAAGGACAGGCACACAACTTTCATCTGAACGTCTGATTAACTTAAAATATTTATGGATTAATTTTTTTTGTGTTTACTAAAATTCTATGTTGATCCTTAATTCTATGTATCCTTAAATATTATTTACTTTTCCAATTGAAATTTTTATGATTTTAATTTGGAATATATCTACATTTATTTGTTCCTTAAAAATTAAATTAAATAAAAGTTTTGATATTTGATTTCGTTATATTAGATGTTAATATAATTTTGTCTGTTTTGCTTATCTTTGTTTATATGCCATTTTCTGGTGTTTATTATTCGCGGTTTAGTCTTTCGTTGTTTTGTCTTTAGCGGTTTTTTTAAATAAATTCTTATACTTTGTGTAATATTCGCTTCAGTGAAATTGTCTTAGTAGCAGATTGTTTTTCTTTAAAGCAAAAAAAGCAAAAATTAGATATATCGTAAAAATAACTCTATTTTAAAAAATAGAAAAGTACATCATCTTTTCAATAGATCAGATACAAAAATATTCGATTCTTGAAGAACCTCTGGAAAAACCTAACAATTGTTACCATTTACTCGTAGCTGTTAGTAATTTCAAGTATTATCTCATTGAAGGATCTTGCAAAGGTTATTTGTACCTTCAATTTAATTCCTTTTTAAAATATTTTAAGAGTTATAATTAATTATAATCAATGATTGTAGTTTCTGTGTTTATCTATGTGTATAGAGTAAATCATATACAAATTTTAACAATCAGAAAATAATATTAATGAAAATTTAATCCGGATGACGGTTTATTAACTCATTTTATATGGTGCTGTATTGATGATTTGTAAGGTGTTTTATGAAATGTTTTAAAAATCTGATTTTGGGATTGTTTTAATTTTTACTTAAATTGAAACTTAAAATGAAATTGGGTGTTAGTTCAATAAATTTCAAATTTTATATCAATTTCCAACTGTCAAATAAATAATATAAAAATTTTTGGCTTGGTTGCTAAGATAATATTTCTGATTCTGCTTGATTATTCACTGTATAAAGTCTCATATTTTATGTTTACTTCAGTTGTTTTATTAGTTTTATTTTTAGTGGACATGGATCTTGATGATGAGAGGATGACCATAACAGGTTGGTTGTTTGATTTGGAATATTAAAAGCTATGTAATTATCTATGTTATTTTATAGGAGATCTTGAGTAAATGCAGAAATGTATATATGTAAATTTGTACAATGAGACTTCTTTCTCAGTCATAGATTCGTTTACCAAATAACCCGTCAGAAGGGTACCTATTGACTTTGATCTATTATTGTTCTTAAGATGTTTGTGAAATACATATTTTTTCTATGTATGTTTATTTTAATTATAAATAATTTCAGAATATAAATCTTTTCTTTTAATGAACAATATTTCGGAGAAAACATTTTACATTTTTAAGCAGGGGTTAACAACGTTCGGCCTGCAAAACCAATCTCTGTGGAACTGTTATTATATAAATTGATTACTGCGAAAAATATCATATATTTATTGAGTAATTATTTGTGCGAATAAATAACACTGAACGTCACAAAAAAATGTTCCTGAAATATGATTAAAGAATCGCAGTAACTACACCATTTAAAGATCACATTCAAACTTTGAAAGATCACATTCGAATTTCGTAAAATCAAATTCAACCTTTGAAAAATTAAATTCAAAATTTCAAATGTGGAAAGATCTAATTTTTATCATGATTCGTTTTACTTTGTAGTTCTTTGTTTATGTACATTATTTGGCAACTGTATTCACTATTTACTGAACACTTATTATTTTCCACTGACTTTTTCACATCATCGATTACATCCCGAAGCCTACATAGAACCTTTGCTTCAGTCGGTGAGTTCAGGGGAACTTTATCCTATTTTAGCTTCATTCTACAGATTAAAAATTCTACGGATGATAAAAGATAAAATAGAATTAAGTTTGTGCTATATGTATTTACAGAAAAACTGACATTAAAACACAAGAAATAAAACTCTATTTCTCTTCTGCAGGTTAGTTTTAATGAGAAAACTTATAAAAATTTACTATTGTAATTATTATTCAACCATTTTTAGAAAGAAAATAAATTTTCAGGCGCCCATAATTATAGAAATTCAATACACCAAATATTATTATTAAATAATAATAATAATTTAAAGAAATTCGATAAAAAGTCAATTTTTTCAGTTTTGAATTGCGATTATGGATATTATAGACCTTGATCCAGAAGTTATTTACGATAGTGTAAGGGTAACGAAGAAGTAAAAAAGAGAGGTAGTAAAACAGGTGCTTCAAAAGGAGCCTATGAAAGATCAACAGAAGTTATTCGTCGACGAGTTCACGTATGAAAATAAAGAGAACTGGGAAGCGGTTGTGTCAGCCAATGGCATCAAAAGAGCAGCTGCTTACGAATGGATCCGCAAAGGGACACATGTTTAGAAAAACGCAGAGGTGTCGTTAACAGCAAATTAAAAGTGAAAAAGAGCATAAAGATTTCCTAATCGATTTATTAGAGGAAAACTCCGAATTAACACTGAAGGAACTAGCCGCTCAACTTCAAAGCCAATTTGGAATCATTATGACCCCACAAACTGTTGGAAATTGTTTACATGGTCGCATGATCTCTAAAAAAATGTGTCGAATCTCTCGTGCAGTTATTTATATTTTTCACTTAACCCTTAATAACCTAGAGTTTCAATTTTGATACCAATCTTTTAAACGGAATGTTAACATTACTATTAGTTTTTTTATAGGTTGGCTGTACGTATTTTACTGTTGTATAATATTCTGTCCAACGAAATTAAAAGAAAATCAAATGTCATTATTGTTTTATTTTATCTATAACATATTAGTGTAAAGTGTCGTTATGCGATAATAAAAACAATCAAAGTTTCGCATTATTTCATGCATAGGTATATCTGATTTCTTTATGGTGTTAATGTCTGAAGTATCAAAATTGATACCTGTTTTTTTTCTAAATAAATATGTAAAATAAATATTGTGATTTTATAGCTATTTTCCCCTTCATCTAGACCCTCAAGCAAACACAGTTATTAAGAACACCAACATGGCTTTTCAAACTTTTATTTTCATTACAATTAGAATTGTCTTTTGGACAACTCTCAGCAAAACTGTCGTCATTCGACATCGTTCTAAATTGATAATTTTTTTATTAATGTTTGTTAATAAACAATTATTCGAACAAATATTTCATTATTTTCTAATTTTATTTTTAAAATTCAGATTTTGAATTTTTAGTATTAAATTTTATTTATATATTAATTTTATTTAAAAATTATTTTATGTAAAGAAAGAATATTTAATTAATTCAAAACTTAGTTAAAACTATTTATTTTATTTAAATTTTAATATGAAGATTTGAAA
>MQRK01173068.1:2202-12430 GCA_001938485.1 Girardia tigrina
ATATATATATATGTGGTGCGTAGACAAGATTTCCTTTCAGGCGGACTTCGATGAACATTACATTATTATTTCTGCCACATTCACACACACACTGACATCGTTAAGGATTTATTGATTATTTTAAATAGCGTTTCCATATTATTTATTCTTTAGCAAGAATAAAGAGAGACTGTTATACGTGTTAAAAGTCCATCAGGTCCTGAGAGGAAAAGTTTCTTGACTATGCTCACGAGATCGATTAAGTATGCTCAAAACAGATTTAGTGTGAACAACGCATACTGCTAGATCTTTGGATTCGGATTGTATGATTTCGGTTAATCGAATAGTTAACGAGACGACATCTTTGGCAACAATTAATAATATGAAGAAAAAACTTTTATCTTTAGCAAACGAAGAGCATTTGATGCGATTTCTGTATCGTGGTCTTTTGATATGTGTATCGGAGCATCCACAAATGACTCAAAAATTTTATTAAATTAAATTATGGTATCATGATTTTCAATGCATCCAGATTCACACAAGTAATGAACATCGATTTATTCTTCGCAGATAGAAATCTTTTGAGAATAATGAATTTTTTGGAGAGATTGAGAAATTGCTGAACAATTGGGACATAATGTTTTAACGAGACCAGTTTGAGATTGTGGCTAGCGCAATGCAAGTAAATGGCTTTAGGATTAATATCCCGAATTCGCTTTTAAACACCTAACATAAATCCTTTCCTAATACTGGCACCATCGTAACCTTGTTCATGTACATAGCTCATATAGATATGAACTTTTATCAGTTGTTATCAATAATTGGTGTTTATTTCCATCCAAACAAAAACTTAAGGCGTAGCAGCTAACCAACTAGAGGTTGTATCAGCAAGAATGTTCAATCAAGTTTTAAATGTACGATAAAAATGTTTTATAGAACTAATTGATTGAAGATGATAAGCAGATGTATGAATATGGAAGTTACTTAGTCTTTCAAGTATTTTTCGAAAAAGTCCAGATTCAAATTTTTGGTCTTGATCAGAAATAGTATATTTTGGAACATCAAATTGACAGACCTATGTAGAAAGAAAGGTTTGACAATTTGTTTCTGCATCAATGGTTTCTTGTCATTTGGTAGGGCTATCAAGCATTGTAAAAATGTACTGATATCCACAATCACATGGAAATGGTCCAACGAAACCTACATGAACAGTTTCAAAGCTCCAGGTTGTGGGGAAATGAAATTAGGGCGGAGATATCTTTCTCATCGTTTTATATTTTTGGCACGTTATGCCTTGAGAATTCTATGTTTTTAGGAGGTATGTTTGATTTTGATTACAAAATCCATAGATTAATCAGCAATTGTCTGAATTTCATGAGGCAAAACAGAAAAAGGTAATTCCGAAAGAAGAAGCTACAGCTGAGATGGTAATATTTGAATAAATAAAAGTTTCAAACGATCATTATTTTCAGTGAAAGTTGTATTTGAAGAACTCAATTCCAATTTGGTCTATCGAGGATATTTGGAGGTTTATGAATTACCTATTGTATTGGTCCATAAATAACGAGAAATAAGATCTTGTTGATTTGCCTCTATCAGCTGAAGGACAGCTTTTGTTAAGTCACTGAAAGCTGTAGTTTATGATAACATCTGTGAAATATTGGTTATCCTAGCATTTGCTAGAATCAGCTGGTAAAAGAAAGAAGATTATAAGTATGTTGAAATTGGAATGTAAGACTTACTTCTTCTGACAAAGATTTAAGAATAAAAAGCAGTGTATTAGCAGATCCATTTGAGTCGAGAAAGAATTTAACACAACTGGATATGTTATTCTGTCTTTGTGAAACTGTTAATGGTTTTCAGTCTATATTCTTGCTGCGTTAATTTTCATTCCACCACTGTGAAAAAAAAATCAAAATTGACTGAAATTCAAATATCCAAAATGTTGAAAACAGTACATTTGTTTGAACTGCTGTAGGTTTTTATTTTCCATGAGTTTTTTAGTGCACAAAAGTTAATTGTAATCAGTAACGCCACTAAAAAAATAAAACATAAAAGTTAAGTGTTATAAATGAATTCGAAAATCGAATTTGTGTTTGTTCGAAAGAGAAACGATGAAGTTAAATGTGTGTCGAGAAAACACATTCAAAGATATTTTGCCCATTAAAATTTTGAGAGTAAGCAATATAATTAAAAATTCGATCGCAATGGCCAGTCTGTATGTCGATGATCTATATCTGGAAGTGACTACAGCAGTGATCTACGAGAAGTGCCCTTCGTGCAGGTCGGTATTGTTTATCCCCGTGTGTCGCGACAAAATCACTCTCAAGTCACTCATTTACGCTTACGGGAGTTATTGTACCACGTTAGACTCTGAATCTACCTTGGATCGAATGAATTTCGGCACGATGAAAGAATGTCCTCTCGGAGTAATTTAATTCCTCGTCATTAGAGGTGACGCAAAATATATCTCTATGTCAATTTCAAGCCTTGATCAGTTATGACTCCTCTTCTAATGGGAACACTTCCTCAAAAGAATTTAACTCTTATGCCACCTTGAGTACTCATCCTATCAGATGAGTATAAATAAATTGTGTTCCTTTCCAATATCATATTTTCAATTTCCATATTAAAAACAAAGACATATTTATTGCTAGTCTTTGTATTTTAATAAACCTGGTCTTTGACAATTATTAAAACTACTGAAATAAAAATTAAAGTACATAATCCAATAAAATTTTACTGTTTTTTAAGCAGCATTTCATACCGGTATTACACATGGAAACACAAAAACTATTCAAACACCACACCAATTCTTCAATGAGCATTCATACTTTAGGCTTCTCATCAAACCAACCGGCTTTCTCTACTCCTCTACCACCACCTCAAGCTTCTGAATGTCCATTCAACCGATTGTATTTTCTAAAGCCTCCCTTAAATAATTTGGGCCCAATTCCAAAACTGTATGGGATGAATTTCTAACATCTGATAGTGACAATGAATTTCTTCTGTTCATTCAAACAAGTCATAAACATTTACAAAATCTAGAATATGTCAACCGACAACTTTTAGACAAGGACATCCCTTTCGTATTTACTAAAAGGATGCTAAAAAAGTCCCGGAAGGCTAAATCAATTTTTGAGGACTATTTGGTGTGTTCATGTTTTTATTTAGTGTTTGCATGTTTAAATGTTGTATGTTGATTTGGGATTGTGTCTTTCCTAATCAGATGGATGATGCCGTATTCCTAATTAATCAATATAAATAAATAAGCCAATGTTTAATTAGAAATTATAATTAAGAACACCATTAAAATCAAATTTTATTGTCGCAATATATTTCGGTGGATTTTCCACCATCTTCGGGCTGAATTAACAACAATTTCGCTGTCTAATATACAGCAAATTGATGATTATGCAAACATCTTGCGTAATAACTAATTAAATATTTTCAACAAATTGGAAGAGAGACTTGTTTGTACATTAATGGACGGATTAAGTGATTTAATCAATAATGCTTCACAAGTAACTCTTTCCCAATAATTTTTAAAATTACTGCACAATATTTTAAAATTAGTTGTTTTCACCTCCGATTTACAACCCTTCATGTGTCCAGCAATATTACTCCCATTACCCAATCATCCATGCTCCTGAATCCGTTTACAGAGATGACGAGACGTCTCTCCAATGTATGTAGTGTTGCACCCATTACACGAAAATTGATAAACCAGATTGGAACATAAACTCAAAGGAGTACGAGATTTATTGTTGAACACACTTAGAATTTTGTAAGATTTCGAAATGATTTTTAAATTCAAATTTTTACAATTGATTGATTTTAAAATAGACGATTTAAACTTTTTGTAACCTTCTGAATAAGGAACGATTAGCGTATATCCAATATTAGAATTTTCATTAGATAATTTATCGGGTTTTAATTCGTCTTTACCCTCATGTTCTTTATTCATTAATTTAATTAGTTTATCAAATTTAATTCGTCATATGAAATCTATGAGCAAATAGAGTTATATTTTAAAAGGGTTGATATAAATAAGTAAATCAAGACGTTTATAAGTTATCTACTCATAGGTTAAGAAATTCATAATCACTCGACTAGCCGTAAAGGAACTACCCTCACCGACTATATCATGTACTCTACTATCCCAACCACAATTATCATACTTATTTCTCGTATTCTTTTTTTAACCTCGATTCCTCCTCTAACACTGTCTCTCTTCAAAGTATCCTTTGTCTACATCCATTGGTTTCTATTATTCATTACTTATTTTAATTTATTTTGTAATTCAATCTATTTCTATAAATTATTTATTTCAATTATCTAATTTCCCAATTAGTTATGTCCATTCTGGATTCTTTATACAATCTGTCATTTATACTTCACGTCCTGAAGCAACCCGCCGTTCTCTACTACCCTGTATGTACAAGTATTTATCCGCAACTTCTCTACTTACTGCCCTTCCAATCCCAATTCATTATTACTTAAACATTGGTTATTTAATATTAATTTATCATTGACTGACTATTATTAACTCCATTAATTAGACAGTTTTATTTGCATTATTCACACTAAACATCGTTAAGTTTTATTTCTACCAAACGTCATGAAACATATATTTCTATTAATACTTTGTAAAATACCTTATTAAATATTATTTAAAATAAATGTCAAGAAATATTTTCTTTTAAACAGTAATTATTATCCAAACTAAACATCATGTATTATTCATTTATCCATTATTTACATTCTGTACAGGGTCCTTCTATTTTCACTTAACGGCCTCTCTCCTAATCACCATATCTCTTCCTCTGGCCCTAACTCGTTCAATACTCTCAGTAATCGGCGGACGCTTCCTCATCTTCGTAAAAGTATCACTATTATAGGTGACTGTCCAGATAAAATCAAATGATGGTAAAATAAAATTTTAGACAAAATTAAAACTGAATCAAAATAAAAATAAAATTTTAAAACGAAATGAAAATTAGATCAAAATAAATAAACCAATATTTCAAGAAAATATATTGTAGAGAATTAAAATAAATGAATAAGCAATATTCAGGTAAAGTATATCAAATCAAATAGTAAATAATGAATTAAATCAATAACAAAATCAAAAGTCCATACTTATCGCGATTTTCGTTTACTTCTTTGGGTCGAATAATTAATAGTAGTGCAACTAAATTAACTAATAGTATTTAACGTAGTGCAAGAATAGGGTTTAAAATTGTGTTAATTGAGAAATATCTGTCAACTTGTGCGATTGAAAATGTTTTCAAAGTGTACGTTTTTTGTTAACGAGCTACCTCGGGTATTTATACCCAGACGTCCTAAGACTTTACCCGACACACTCGGGCATCCTGTATAGTGGTCGGGCATCGAGACAGGGTGGAGGGGAGGTCACTGCAACATCCGCGATTCAATCCGAAATCTGTCATGTTTATATTAACATGGTAAATCGTTATCCGTCTGTTTCTACCAGGTAAAAGGAGGGAGAGAGTTAGTTTATTAGACTGTCTGTTTCTTTTTTATCATTCGCAGGATGCCGTCGCTATTCCATGACGATTTACAGCCAAAAGTTTAACTCGGATAGTTGTCTATTTGACAGGATGGGAGGAAGTGGTTTTTATCGGAAGCCAGCGATCGTACTGCGGTATCCTGTTCAGCGAAAGGATGGGAGAAATGGGGAACCATGATGTTAAGGTAATTATGGATGTCTGTTTATCTGACATCTGTTTATTTGTAGGTTGCCACACAGGACATCGCTACCGTTCGCTCCGGATCTACCGCGGAGATTAACAGACGGCGGATTTCTACGATTCATTCTGAATCATCTTTGGTAAGTTACTTAATTAATTAAAAATTCTTAATTAACTTATTTATTTTCAGGGTTTCTACAGGGCTCTTTGGGAAAGTGGGACAAAGTCATGAGGAATCCGGCTCCGTTTGGCATGGTACTCCTGAATCTCTAAGGTTCGTGGTGTCACTGTGTTAGACGGGGCCTATTAAACGCACTGGGAAATAGTCGAGCTAGACTATTCCCTTGTTTTGGTAATTTAATCGGAATATTCGATTATTAATCTTATTTCTTATTAAAACTTCATTTAATGTTTATTATAATGTCAAAATATATATCTTATAACTTTATATTTTATTACTATTTTTAATAAATTACATTATTTATTTAATTTATTTAAAGTTTATATCTAAAGTTTGTATTTAAAATTTAAATTTATACTATTTTAAAAATTTCAAAATCTATAAGTTCACTAGCCATTACAATAATTTAATGGGTATGTAAAATAAATTTTATTTGAATCGGATTTTGTTTTCTATGGTACACTCACTAATTATATAAAATACATATATAGATATAAATATAAATTATTTTCAACAAAATGGCATCTTACATCATATGTTAAATTCAAATCTGAAGTATTTAATATTAGTTTGTTAAGTATGAAATTTGTAAGCATGATTACATACAGTCTCAAATTTGTTCATGAAATTTTAAATTAAAAATGAGTCTCAGGGTGGCCCAAAAATTCAGGTAGACAATGACGAACTGAAGGTACCCGTGTAGTCGGATCCATCACAAAGTGTTCATGATTTATCGCTTATTTTGCTGTTACAAAGCAAACAACGTCAAATCTCTTGTCTTAATTTGGTAAAATGCAAAAATTGGATAAGTCGATTTTACATGAGTTCAATAAAAAGCAGTTACAAAAGGTTTTGGATGATTGCTTGATGATGCTTTCTCGTTATAAATATTATCACTTTTTAAATTGAATTATCCAGAATGAAGCACCAAAAAGTAGTCCAAAGCACAACATTCGTCAAAAAAGGTGATGATGAATATTTGGTGGTCTAAGCGGCAAATTGATGTAAAAAAATATTTGAGCAGTGTTCTTTTAAAAGGACGGTGGCCCCATTCGGGTTAAATATTTTATTGATAGATTTTATTATTTTTATTATATACGGCTTGTTCTACTTCCCGAATGTTTCTGTCATATATGCAATTTCAACATGATTGTCATCACTTTATTTTATTTTTTAAAGCTTTAGGAATCTGATAACTTGTGACCACTACAGAATTCTTCTGAAAGAAGAACGCCATAACATAATGGAAATATATTTTATAAATCACGAATGAAATATATAAAATTGTTGGTGGACACTTTCCACAACGCTCCCTGAAACGGATTTAACAGAACATTAATTATTATAATAAATTTTATTATTTCTCACAGTTTATCATATCGGTTTTACGACTCCATTTATTGCCCATGGAGTAATTTATTGCTTCGCACATAAATATCACATTCTGTTTGCGCCTAAATGACACTTATCATGAAGTTGCTGCAGCTTGGGTAGATAGTCCATAACCGATAAAAAAACAATTGATTCGTTTTAATTGTTTTGGGATTCTTGTCAACTCGTCCGCCTTGTTATCTTCGCTATTAACAAACTCGATCTTCAAATTTATCTCGTACTCCTGACATAGCTCCTTGATCATCGACAGTCTTCGTTTTAATAAAAGCTCATATGAAGCCTTTGTATTTAATTTTTCGCGATCTGAGATTGTTGTGGTTACCCACGAAACTACTGACTTATTATCCGATTTTACTATCACGCTCCTTCAACCCCATTTCACACATAAATTTAAACCTTTACAACTGCTTCTAGTTCTGCTACATTAATATGTCTAGAATCATCAGTTTTTCTCAATCATTATGCGTCCTCGATTATGTTCCCTTTGACTACTAACGCCGCACCAATGGCTATTGAACTGGCGTCACACCATTCAAAACAATTGCTTCGTTTTAATTGTTTTGGGATTCTTGTCAACTCGTCCGCGTTGTTATTTTTGCTATTAACAAACTCGATCTTCAACTCGATCGTCGCAACATTCCCTGCAGACATCAATGGCCCATAAATCTCTGCAAGGATCACTCTCCCTCCCTGTATTTGGGCACGATTAGAGATAATATTTCTGGGACACAAAGTATCTGGGCAAGGATTAATGCCAGATCAAAAAATAGTAATAAAAGTACAAGAATTTCCAGTACCAAAAAATATAAAAGATGTTCAGAACTTTTTAGGATTAACTGGATGTTACAGAAGATTACAAAGGGATTACTCAAAATAGCCATTCCACTAACAAATCTAGCAAAAATTCCGAAAGATGCTACAAAACGTCAGATTAAAAAAGAATTTAAATTGACTGATCAATGCCAAAAAATTTTTGAAAAATAAAAGGGTAATCTCATAACAGCACCTATTTTAAGTGTAAAAATATCAGGTTCGAACACCGTTGGTCAGAAAAGAGAAATGCTTCTACTTCTGTTACAGATAACCGAACTTGATATTTTTAAACTCAATTACGTTATAAAATATTCGATTGCGAACTAAATTTGACTAAATTAATCAAATCTAATCAAAGTACAGATGGGTTGATTAATTTAGTCGATATTCAACAGACTTTAAATATTAGTCGAAAAAGACAATAATAACGGTCTTGAAAGCACTATAATTAACAACAAAAAAATAATAATCTCTGTCCAAAAAAATTACACAACCGGTTATAACAATGACTTCTTCGGTGAATTTAAATAGATTTTTAGTCGACAGAACAACTTCGTTGTTTGAATAATTTCAGTATTCAATATTGCAATGGCTCTGTCCAAAAAAATAACACGACCAGTTACAACAATGTCTTCTTAATTAATGCTGCTAGATAAATTCATTTTAATGTAATATAAATTAATTATTTTGTCAATCGATTTCAAATTTTGAATCAAATTCAAAATTGAAATCTCTGACATTTTATAATTTTAATTTTCAGACAACTCTTTAACAACAATTAATTTATCTTTTCAGCTGACTCTTATTTATAACTTAACTTCTTTTTTTTCTTTCATAAATTTGAATTTAAATAAAAATAATAAATAAAAATATTAACAAAAATTTTTCGTCACTTAAACTTTAAATAAAAATAAAAAAATAAAATCTGAATAAAATAAATAAATAAATAAGCAATCATTCAATGCCACAAGCAACAATGCGAACTCATACATCAAACACGAAAGACTTACAAGATCTATCAACAAAAAAACACAATGATCAAAGGTTACACAAAAAGAATAATACGCAAAAAAATAAATAAAATAATATAATAAAATAAGTTAGTTGGTGTCAGTTATATACATAACAGCACCTATTTTAAGATATCCAGATTTCTCAAAACCGTTCATCTTAATGACCGATGCAAGTGGAGAAGCACTAGGAGCCGTGCTTGGTCAAGAAGATGAAGAAGGTAAAGATTACGTAATTGCATATGCCAGTAGAGTATTAAAAAGAGCAGTGACTCGATATTCTACAATAGAAAGAGAATGTCTAGCCATAGTCTTTGGAGTTACACACTTTCGTCAATATCTATACGGTGCGGAAATCCAGTTAAAAACAGATCACAAACTATTAGAAAGTTTAATGAAAAATAAAAATGTATCTATCAGAATAATCGGATGGACTATGAGACTCCAAGATATTGATATAAAAATCAAATACAGAAAAGGTAAAGCAAATGCAAATGCTGATACATTATCACGTTTGCAAGTTGCAATACTCGAGGAACAAGAACGATCATTAATAGATAAAATAATCGAGATAGCGTCAACAAATATAAATGTAAATATCAAACAATTATAAAATCAAGATGAAAAATTACAAGAAATTAAAAATGAAGTAAACGGAGAATAAAATTAAACAATATAAACTTATGAATGGCACCTTAAAATATATAGATGGTGAAATAGAATTAATTGTTATACCAGAATCACAAAAAGAAAATATCACGATGCAATATCATGATGGTGCACAAGGAGGGCACTTCTCACTACGAAAAACTTTCAACAGAATCAGAGAAAAATATTATTCGGATAATATGAGAAACGATATAGAGGAATGGATCAAATCTTGTACATTTTGTGCGACTCGAAGGAATATATGGAATAAAACAAAAGTACCATTACGAACGATGCCAGTGCCAACAGGACCTTTCGAATTATGTGCAATGGGCGTCGTAGGACCACTTCCGGAAGCAATAAATGGTCATAAATATATTTTAGTCTTTATGGTTTGTTGGGAGCGTTGTTGAGTTCATAAAATTTTTGAATTTACAATCTTATCAAATTAATAATTAAACAATTACATTCCGTAAAATATTGTTATAGAT
>MQRK01173088.1:11776-30165 GCA_001938485.1 Girardia tigrina
TCGACTGACGCCTTGCCCGCCAATGCCAGTGGCAGCATCAACAGCTTGTTCTCCTTGAGTGTATCCGCGCACTCGCGGTATCGTTCGATCAAAATGGAAAAAATACCGTGCCCGTCATACACCGGCACGATTTTCAGAGTCTTCATCATAAAAGTCGCGATAGCTTGTGAATGAGAATATTGAAAATTTATTTATATCACAACAGTTTCAAACTGATCTCAATATTCAGATTATTTAAACAACTTTTCCGTTATTTCCACTACACAAACAAAGAAAAAAACCAACACACTTTATATATATATATATATCACATGTATTTATATGTTCTGTGTTAGAAACGAGTTAGTTCAAAGGGATAAAGCCGATAAAATTCGGACTTTACAAATAAGCGAAGAACTACATGAACGTTTCTAAAGCCTGTATTAATTAAAAGTTAAATTACGTATTATTTATATTAAGAGCATTTACATTGGTTTCTAAATATTTATTAAAACTGTAAGTGAAATATTCCTTGGAACAATCTTTGACAATGTATTTAAATGTTAAATAGAATAATGATAGATCCTGGCCTTTTTCAGCTGATATTTGATAATGACATTCTTCGACCATTATTAATCTCAACCAAATCGGCAATTTCGCGTAGAACCAGCTCATTGTTAGAAACATCAGCATTCACAATGTTCTTGTCAAATGTTCTGGCAGCTCTTGCCTTTTGGATCATTGTTTCATGGAATTTATCTTTGGCTGGTTTAAAGGTTTTACCTTCAAGGTAATTTGCAATATGACGCCGAACTGTTTTTACTGACAGGCCTAAGGATCTTGCAATGGCTGGTGTCGTAGCACCTTGGTCACATTGGTTGATTAATAATGAATATAACTCGGTTGTTACTGTCTTCCTGTAGATAGAATAATGATTCATAGAATAATGTCCAATCACAAATTTTCGTTTTTAGAATAAGTATAAATTATTTATAATTTTCCTTAACTAGTAAATTCTTTCTTCTAAAGTTATTTATAATGCCCCTAACCCTTTCACGCACATTAGGAAACTAGGAAAAGAAAAAATATTTATATATTTTAATCTCTTTATTATACTATAAATAAACATAATCATGTTTAAACTAAATAAAATAATACGTAGTTTCTATGAAATTCGAAGGGACTAAGCTATCTCCATACCGTAAATATTTTGTCCTATTAAATCTTATTATTTCTAAGTGAAATCGATAAATTTATTAGGGATAAATATGTTCCTTGTAAGGTAATGGGTTAAATTATTATAAATTTTAAGTATTTTATACTCTAAAATACTGCCCTAATACAAAACATTTGAAATTTCATTGTGTTATTTTGGTAAGAGAAACTCTCAATTCCAAACACGGCATACCATCATTACATATTTAGAAAATATTCCTCGCAATCTGTTTTTTAACGTTTATATTTTTCGAAATAGTTTAAAATTTTACGAGTAGTCTCTATGTCCAAAAATACTGTACGTCAAAAGGCTAATTTGATATAACTAGATAAATTTAAATACATTAATTTCTTCAACATTATTATTATTATTGTTATTATTATTATTATTATTATTATTATTATTATTATTATTTACTTATTTAATTTTTATAATTATTACATAAAAAGGAAAACATGATGTAAGTAAAATTGAAGACTCTCGAAAAGAAAATCACATCATGATTAGTTACAGTTGGGCAAATTCAGAAATAGCAATGAAAATATTTGATGCATTGAAGGAAAGAGGATTTAGGGTATTTGTTTTTATTATGAAATTAACTTAATTAAAAAAATAAAGAATGACGTCAACATTTTGTAGATTACAATACTCCAAAAATTTGAAATTCTTATTTTATACAAATAAGTTTACATGTAATATATTCAGAACACGAATATGATAGTCAGTTTTCTCCCATACACCCGGAGTTTTTGTTATCTTATGTTTTTTTCTTTTAAAATATGTAAAAGCTTAAGGTCAAAAACCACTAACACAGTACTTGTAACAAAGTAATTCATATTTTAGGTAGTACAAATTCTCCAGCAATAATCAGCAATCATTCTAAGACCTGGTATTCCTTGATATAGCTGCTCAGGTGTTGAAAGGGTTTGATGAAATTGTTCACCATGTTCATCTTGATTTGTTCCATCTCAGATGGGAAAAAGTCAAGGTGACTTTTTAGAAAGTGAATTTTCGGAGACTTATTCACTTTCTTCTGTTTAAATGCATCCAACATTTTTCGATATATCTCGATAGTCAGGCGATCGATGCTTACCTGAGAAAAATACAAATAAATAGTAAATGCAATTTAATGTTTTTTTACGTATGTTGTCCAAGTGATTGAAGTATTGGAGATACCAAGAATGTTTTCCTCACACTTTTTAATGGCATTCAAAGCACGCAATTCAACTGGAGATAATGCATCTTGAATTGCTGACTTCATTAATTTTCTGTTATCTTGTCAAACGAAAACGCATTCTTTTATTTTGCCTGCTGATAGTCACTGGAAAATAATATTTAATGTTTTCATTGTCCCCCATCCGAATCAGAAGCCATGACAAAATCAAAGTCCTCACATGAATTTAATCCTAAACATGATGGATTATGAAACCGAATTTAGTATACTAGCAGCCATCATTCATCTATCCATGAAGTGAAGACTAATTTTCAATAAGTCTGAATGTACCAAACGACAGTTACAGACTGTCAGAAGTTATCTGATCACATTCTTCTTCTAATACGTTATGTAATTTGTAACGATAAATGTTATTTCAGGTAAAAGAAGAGAGTTCGTTCTTTTAATACATTCTGTATTTTTTACTTGATTCAGAATGTTTTGGATATTATTAGTGTTTCTACAAGTAGAATTATTGGATTTTACTAAGCTTTTGGTAGCCGATATAATAATTTTCGATATTAATTATTTAATAACAATAAAATTAGAACTATATAATATTAAATGCTTCTTATTCAAAGATTAAAAAATGCTATACATGATAATTACATGTTCCTAAATATCAATATTGTTTTGAAACATCACGTACATAACAAAGTAAAAAAATAAGTTCAAAAACTCTTTTAAAAGTCATAATTTTGCCAAAGAGGAAGGTTAATCGAGTACCGAGATGAAAACATTTCTCCCATGCATGTTGTATTACACCCATTACAAGACAATGGATAGATTAGACTTGGCATAAACTAAGACGATTTAGAGATTTATTATTGAAGATCTTTTGAATTTATGGTCAAATCATTGATTGTTTTTAGGAAACATCATTTACATATTTTTACCTTTTACAAAATAGCATATACCAATCTTTAATACTCAATTCGAACAATCATCTGGCATCACCTCATATTGGTCTGCATTGCTTATTAATTTTATTTTTTGTTTCATCAATTTATTTTCAATAAACATTTAGAAATTAGTAAATCAAAAAAATAAATTTTTATATCTATTCTTTATGCTGACAGAATTCTACTTTGCCAAAAAAGTTTTAATTAAAAAAATAATTTAAAAAAACACAATAAAAATTATTTTAAACTATTTATAATTTATAAGTAGATCTTTTTCAATTTATACAACCCCAACACAAAAGTATCCGGACACATGATATTTAAAGCAAATTAAAATTTTCAAATGTCTATAACATGAAAAGTATAATTCAGAAGCAGTTGTTATTTTGTCTGGAATCAAGTAATTATGTTAGCAGTATATTCAAATAAAGATTTGTGTCTCAAATATTTATTAGACACAGATATCACAGTTAAAAATTCATCACCCACCACAAAAGTATCCGGGAAGTCAGAATTCAACACAAAAGTAGTCGGATATTATAATTTAATATTTCGTAACATCACCTTTTGCATTCAACAAACATTTTAAACGATCAGGAAAGGTAGAAATGAGTTTTTCACACTGTTGAGGAGTGATTTCATTCCATATTTGTTGCAGAATAGCTGTTAATTCTTCTTTGCTTTAAGGTATTCTTTACTTCACTCGTTTTTTCATCATTCCCCAGAGATTTTCGATTGGCGACATGTTAGGAATGTTGCTTGACCAAGTAATTTTTTCAATATGATAGTCTTCTAGCCATTTCTGAGTTGACTTTGCCGTATGTGATGAGACACTATCTTCTTGGAAAATATATTCACCATCTGGATGTAAATGTGCCAGAGATGGAAGTAGCATTGCTCCAGAATTGATTGATATTTAACTGCATTCACCATTCCATCGATAAAATGTAGATTGCCAACACATTTGCGGCTCATGCAACCCCATACCATGACAATTTGAGACAATGAGGATGAAATGCTTACTTTCTTGTTCGAATAATCACATTGCGGTGACTACCATATGACACAGAAAAGGTGGATTCATCACTGAAAACAACTCGTTTCCACATATCCAAGCTCCATTGACTGTAATGTTTACCCCACTCATGTGGCTTTTTCTTTTGAACTTCTGTTAAGAGAGGTTTCTCTTTTGCGTGATAATAGGAATATCTAAGCTCGTGAACTCTCTTACGGCAAGTTTCTGTAGAACATGAAAATTGGTAGTTTCAGACCATGTTTGTGTGACTTCCAATGTTGTAGCATGGCGATGACTTTTGATGATGTTACGCAGTGCTTTGTCATCTCTCTTGGTTGTGATTCGAGGGCGTCCAGATGCCTTTGACGCCATTGTACTTCCTGTAGTTTTGTAGTTAGTCACAATATCATGTACAACACTTTTTGGAAGTGTCACTTCTTAATCAATTATTCGTGTAGATTTGCTTTCTAAATGCTTTGCAATGATAATATTACAAACAGATGAATATAAAGTTCTTCCGCGACCCATAATGAGTACAAAAATGATTAACAAATGAACTAACCTCCTTCATATATCACGTCACAGTCTTATTTCTAAGAAATCTATATTTAAAGTGAGTCTAACACATAATTGGTGGAAAATTTTGTTTATGTGTGTGTGTGCAAGTGTAGTTTAAGGATGTGTATACAACTGTATGTGACATTTAAGCACAAATTATAAAGATTATGTACTGTTTAATTAATTAGATTAAAGTGTCCGAATACTTTTGTAGTGGGTGATAATTTTTTAAGCTGTGATATCTGTGTCTAATAAATATATTAGACACAAATCTTATTGGAATGTACTGCTAACATAATTACTTGATTAATATATATATATATATATATATATATATATATATATATATACTTAGAAAGTAAGTTAATATAAAGAATGTAAATAAGCTGTTCTTAGAATTAATTTAGAATTAGTGACAATCATCTTTAATTTATGAGTAAAAACTTAAAAAATACTTTTAATAATACTAAATATCCATAAAAATATTACACAAAGATATTACAGATATAATTATGCAAATATTATTAACAATATCATATTATTCTAGTTGTGGATAGACAAACAGAATATTACTGAGACAGATAACCTTATGGAATCCATGGCTCAAGCAGTAGAAAATTCGGAGGTTGTTATAATATGCGTATCCATCTCCTATAAAAATAGTTCCAGCTGTCGAGCCGGTAAATGATTTATTGTCTTGTCAATGAGTTAATTTATTTAGAATGTGATACAAAATGTTGATATATAAAATAGAATAAACCTCATCGTAAAGTCATCCAGAAAATAATATGTCTTAAATTTATTTTACATTTAAGTAATATATGTATCACCTAAGAGTAATTATACAGGGGTTTCATAAAGTACTTCTTTTTTTAATTTTCCGTGATTTTTTTTATTTGAAGATTATCAGCACGATTTCTATCATTCATGCTTCCTATTATTACACTAATTAGAAGACTAATTACTATTTTCTACTTTGTAGCTATAACGTGGTTCAGTATCAAACAACGCATTCTTAATTATTAAACTAATTAAACAAATGGGGAGTACCACCCATCTGTCCGTAAAATTTGCGTGATACTTTGACGTCACATCCCATACCACAACAAAATTTGTGAGATGGGTGAAGAAATTCAATGAATCTGGGTAAGTTCCAGTCTGAAAATCGTCTGGTCAAGACTATAATGTTCGAACGTAACATAACATTGTAATAATTCCAGACACAGTGAAAGTTAGCCCCATGAAGTCGCTTCACTAACGCTCAAAATTGCTGGGTTTGTCAACATCTTCTGTATATCGAATACTGAAATAAGATTTTCATATGTACAAGATTCAGTTGACACATAAGCTGAAACCAGCAGATATTGAAAAACGGCAAAGATTCCCGATTGGAATTTGACAAGACAAAAAAGAAAAGAAAAAAGAAAAAAAATTCAAAAAAGAAAAATCTTCAGTAACAATATTTATTTCTACCTATCGGTATATGTCAACAAACAAAACTGACGTATTTGAAATGACAAAAATGCTAAAAGGATAAAAGAACCCGAAATGAATCTAACACGATCCACAGTCTGCTGTGGTTTTTGTCCAGGAGGCGTGACTGGTTTATTCTTTTTTCAAGATGGTAATAGAAATTCAGTTACTGTAATTGGCAACCGTTTTCGAAACATGATCACTAACTTTTGTGGCCTTCTCTGGAAGAAATGGAAGATGATGGAATCAATGAAGTGTGATTTCAGCAGGACGATGCTACCTGTCAAATATACAGAGACAGTTAATTTATATCGTGGAAAATGATCTCCCTTCACGGTCGCTACCATGAATAGCCTCCAAGATCATGTGTCCTCATATATTTTGATTTGTTTTTATGGGGATATCTGAAGTCACAAGTTTAAACGATTAACAGAAAAGGAAAAAGCACTAGATAATCAGCAAAATTGACGGGGTCGTCTGCGAAAGAGTAATAGTTAATTTCAATGATCGTATGATTGTCTAGAGAGAAACTGGAGGCTGGTATTTGGTTGGTATCATTTTTCATTATTAAATGAAAGTATATGTTTAATTAAATTAAATAAAATTGCTGGATTTTACTTTATGTAGGTTGATTTATTGCATTTTAAATTTTAAAACTCGATATCATTCAAATACTAAAAGAAATAACGTGTCAGATTATTTATTTTCCAATATTTGTTAAAATAGATACAAATAATTTTAAAATTACTTATCTTTTCATCAGAGTAAGAAATATTTCTGAAGTTGACAACATTACATTAACCAAGATTGTGACTTTGTTCATGTAATCTATATCAAAGATGATTAGAAAATTCTTCAATGTGAGTATACAAATAACATGTTATAGTGTTCAGTACCTCAGCACCGCTAAAGGCACCACCGTCCACACGTACGGCAATGTACAGCCCACGATCACGTTGCATCAATTGAAAAATCATGTCACTTGGACATTCAAAATTGCAGGGGTGACACAACCCATCCTCGGGGCCGATTTTTCGGAACACTTCAAGATCTTTGTCGACTGCAGCACTTAAAATCTCGTGACCAAGATACGTCACAACATCGAAAACAACTTCCGACAGGAATCATCAGTCCCGCCGACGACCACGACAGAACGTTCGATCAACACCCTTGAAGCCGACACCACCAGACTGATTCGCGAGCTATTTCCAAACCTGCTGAATGGTGCAAATGCCGACAAGCCTACAACTTGTGTATCAACACACGTAATCTCCACCACGAACTGTACAACAGTTCATCAACGGCGTAGGGAACTGTCACAAGCGATCCGAACACAAGCTGCAGAAGAATTCCGGAAATTGGAGGCAGCTGGTGTCATCCGGCGCTCCTCCTCTCCGTGGGCTGCTCCACTCCAAATAGTCAAAAAGAAGGTTAGATCACTTAGGATCTGCGGGGACTACCGTGGAGTCAACAAGGCACTATACCTGACTCATACCCCATGCCGCTGATAACTGACATTCTTCAGCGTTTTTCAGGTTGTACAATATTTTTGTCACTTGACCTGAGTAAGGCGTACTACCAGATGCCAATGGATGAGGCATCAATGCCAAAAGCCGTCGTCACTACGCCATTCAGTCTATACGAGTATCTGCGTATGCCGTTCAGGCTTCGAAATGCGTCGCAACATTCCAGAGGCACATTGACATAGTTTTTAATGGGCTCAACAACGTTGGGGCATATGTCGATGACAACATTGTTGCCTCCAGGAACCATGATGAACACAAAAAACACTTTTTCGAAGTTCTGGCGAGGCTTCATGATCACAACCTTCGCATTAAGCTCGAAAAATGTCAATTCTTCCAGCCAAAGGTGGAGTTTTTTCGTCACAACATTTCCAGAGACGGGGTCAGGTCACTGGAAAGCAGAATAACAGCCATTCGAGACTTTCCTCGTCCAGAGACCGTCACGACTCTCCGTTGTTTTTTAGGAATGGTTAATTATGTCAGACGATTCATACCGAACCTGTCCGTAACACTTGCCCTACTTACCGCACTTTCTACTGGTCCGAAACGATCTAAAATAGCCTGGTCGCGCGAAGCTGACACCGTATTCCAACAGATCAAGGAGGATATGCTCACGACAAACTCGTTAAATTTTCCCGACAGCAATCTCCCGTTAACCTTCACAACCGATGCGTCGAATATTGCCATTGATGCAGTGCTTATGCATATTCGTGGAGACAAACCAGACGCGATAGAGTTCTTTTCAAACAAGCTGTCTCCTCCGCAGACGCGGTACTCGGCCTTCGACCGCGAACTATTAGGGTTGTACCTGTCCGTTCGTCACTTCAAGCATTTCACCATCGCCCAGCCGACAACTGTCTACACGGATCATAAACCCCTAACGTTCTACCTAACGATGAAAAATCCGTCTCCACGACAACTATACCAAATCAGTTATCTGTCCCAGTTCAACATCAACGTACAACATATCAAAGGAGCCGACAATGTGGTGGCATATTACCTTTCTAGAGTTGACATAATGAGTCTCGACTTCGAGCCGTTGTTCACCACAGAGGTCTTGGAAAAGTATCTTGGAGCAGATTTGTTTTTTACTCCAAATATTTTGCGTCGTACATAAATTTCGGTAAAATATTCCTAAAAGTTATTGCAGGCCTTGAATGGGTTGAAAAACTGAAAGACGATCTAAAGTTAGATATATGTTAGATATATATATCAAAAACCAAATACTATCAGCTATAGTTATTTAGTAATATTATATTATAACAACAGAAATAATTTTTTCATTACAAAACAGAAGAATATTGAAAATCATGTAGTTATTCAAGAAGTTAATAATAGTCAAAATATATTTGTTACCGATACACCTGCACAATTTAACAGTTCAGTGTAAATGACTTTGAAATTTTTAATTGGGTCTATAACAGACTTGTAAAATTCATAAGGAACGTTAAAAAATTGTTGAAAGTAATACAATACGAGTACAATACAACAAATAGAACAACCTTTGAAGAACGAAAGCTTATAAGATCTTACAAATCAATGAAGTGCAAAATATAATCATCAGCAAAATGAAAACAAACCGTTTCATAGTTTATATGATGTTTGTACTTGGATTATATTAATTGGGAATAATTCCTGTTTTCTAAAGAAGGGATGTAGTATAAGACTATGGTGACATAAATAAATCGTAAACATCAATAAGTTTCTTTGTCAGAAATCATATTTACAAAAAATCTTTTATGTAATTTTAAAATAGCGAATTTTCATTTTAGAAGCTCAATATGCAATTTCAACCAAGAAAAAGATAATTCCAATTATAGTTCAGGAAAAGTATCGTCCAGATGGATGGTTAGGCATTTGTGTAGCAGGTCTTCATTATTGTGATTTTATGGGTCGGTATTCTTTTGATGATGCTTTACAGCTGTTGTTAAAGCAGCTAAAGCATATCAAAGAAGGAAATTCAGATCAAGTTAGATTAAAACATTATTATATATATAACAATAACATCATTAATGTTTGAATTATTTTAATGTCTTTCAAAATTTTAATAAAATTTTGAAGAAGCATGATTCTAAAAGAAATCATATCAAAGTATATATATATTACTATTAGTATTTAAAACTGGCGACTTGTGACAATTTGTGATATGGGGGGTGGGGGTGGGGTGTCATAAATTCCGATTTTTGCGTTATGTATTAAATGAACAGCCCCTTAAGGAAATTATCAAAAAAATTTGTATTACTAAAAATCAAATTTTTGATCAAAAAAATTTATTGAAAATGCTTTGTTAAAAAATATGTTTTGATTAAAAATCTAACGATGGAAAAAAATTTACACAAAATAATTTGAAGATTATATTCTGATGAATATAATTTATCAAATTTTACGAAAGAATTAGTTCTATCCAATTAAATAAAAAAAATAAATTAATTTCATTGAATTATATTTTTAATACAGTTGATCCTTTTGAGGAATTACTATGGATTCAGTTTATTTACTTCATACGAAAGATAAAAAAACTAATTTCTAGAGGGTATATATAAGAAACATATAAAGAAACACTTAATTTGTAAATGGTAAGAATTAAGAAATAAGCAGCAATTTCAATAACACTGTGTAACAATTTTTTTCCTGCAAAACAATTTCTATGTTCCTTACACAATTTGAGTATGCTGATTACGAATATGATATTAGTTTTTGTACACCATTTAATTATTTGCCGCTATTTAATATTTTATTTTCTATTTTTCTGTTTTAGATTAATACGCAATGGACTTCCTTTTTGTTTAAAAGTATCAATAACTCATTTACATTATTAACTATTTTCAATTACCTACTATGACGAGCAAGTGAGCTTGTAAAATCTCCCACGACTCCTTTTGTTATATATGCGGGTATTATATAGCTCCAAAACAACGAAAATATGCATTTTCAACTGGTAGTAAATTATGTACTGCTTATGAGGCTTACTTTGGTGTTCCTGTCACTGATCAAGACAAATCAGAGGGCGCCACATATCAGTTGTGATACTTGCCGGTCAAATTTAGGAAAATAGCTAAATGGTAATCTCAGCAGCATGCCTTTTGGAATCTTTCGGATATGGAAAGAGCCAACAAATCACCACGATGATTGATTTTACTGCATGGTAGACATTTCCAAATTTAAAAATTCCAGAGATCGAAAAAGTCTTATTTATCCCAACATCCCATCATCTTTAGCCCCCGTGCTCCACTCTAAAGAATTACCAGTACCTTAGAGGACTTGGGAAAGAAGATGACTCCTAAAGAAAGGAATGCCTGGATAGCCTTTAGGAAAGTTGTGGAAGGATTCTTGGGAAATAAGAAAAGTGACAAGTACCAACTACTGATCAGTGATTTGCTCAAACACTTCGAAAAACTGGGCTGCAGAATGTCGGTGAAACTTCATTATTTGCATTCGCATCTACATTGGTTTCGGGAAAACCTTGGTGACTTTAGCGAGGAACAAGGGGAACGCTTCCACTAAGATATGCAAATAATGGAGAAAAGGTACCAAGGAGCGTTCGATACAGCAATCATGGGAGAATATCTTTGGTTGTTGATTAGAGACGATAGCACACAACATAAAAGACAGTCTAGTTCTAACCTTGACTTTTGATTGTTCACACATGACTTTACAATCCCCTGTTATGTTATTCTTGTCAGTTTGAATTTCGTTGTTATTAATATTTTGAACTATAACTTCTTGTGGAACATTTTCTGGTCATTACAACAAATCTGGAACGAAAAAAATTAAAAAATGAGGGTTTTTTTGCTAAAATCTTTTTTTATTCCTACGTTAATTCGGAGACGGAAAAAGAAAATCGATAACAAATTCAAAACCAGCATGTTGAAAAGTATCAAAAAATTCTGAAAACCGTTTGCGGGAGAAACTTTCGAAAAATTTTGTTACACAGTGTTATTAACTTATGTTGTGGGCATTAAAATCTGAGTTTTTTTCTTTTTCTGAAAGCGATATGAATGTATAAAGAGAAGTCACCTTTCTATTTTAAAATTTTACTAAAATAAATAAATTGTCGTAGAAAGGTATCTAAATACATAATGAATGCAGTTAGAGTTTTCTTGAAGTAGTAAAGTACATACTAAATGAAAATTTTCAAATAGACTTCTAAAGAAAAAAATAAAAAAGGAAAACACGTGAAAAAAGTAAGTTATTTATTGCTTCAATATACATTCAAATAATTTATTTATATTTTTATATGCTTTCATAATGTTATATAAAACAATATTTTGCTTGCTTTCTATAATCCGTAAATCAAATGAAACTTTTAATATAAATTCAATTCATAAAATGAATATATTATTGTATTATAAATAATAAATTTAATAGAAATGAAAAGCGTTTTTTCAGGTATTAGTTGAAGTTAATGTAAATAAAGGTTTCTCAAAATAAAACAGTAAAAAAGTAAAACTGTTATAATTAAATTTGTAATTGTTTGATTATTATTGATGAAAAAAGGCGGAAGGGAGTTTCTTTTTAAATAATGATACCCGACATATTCGTTGTAAAACTGTTTAACAATTTGAATAAAATAAACTTTGCTATTTGTTTTTTGTAAACAAGACAACAAAAAGAATGATTTCAAATATTTCTACTTGATTTTTTTTACTATTTTCGGATTCAACTTTCATTAATCATTTTATTTGCATGAAAACTTATAGAAATTTCTTCTAAAATAGTCAGATACTTCCCTAGTGATCTGAGGGATAACTCTATGATGATTGTCTTATATTCTATATTTCACATTGCTCAGTCTCGACTCTCACAACACATAAGTAAATAAAGTAAAATAATCAAATGATTTACTCTAAATGATGTTAAAAAAATAATTATAATTTTTAATAACTGATGATTATTTAAAATTTATTCAATTGTTGAGAAAGTGTATTTATAAAAGTCATTGATTGAAAGGAATTTATTTATAGCATAAAAACGCTGACAAAAATTTACAATCAAACGTTTTGAACAATCAGTTTTTTTATTGTTAGTTTTAGCATTACTAGTTATGGAGTACAAATCTGAAATGGTTACGTAAAATTTACTTCCAACCTATCAATTGTCTAATTCAGAAAGAAGTACGATTTTTCAAGATTTCCTAAAGAATACATCCAGCAAAAATCCTCCCCAGCTGAAGTATGGAGCCATAAATGATTTCTACTTTAAGTACAACATGTTGAGAGCTAAGATTGAAAAACTCTGGAGAAATGCTTCTAGGTAGTTGTACAGTCGAAACTCGCCTGGGCAATCAACACATGGGCAGTCATACATAAACCAAGAATTTGCAATCCCTTCATATATCGATTGGAATGTGAAGGCAGACATATTGATATTAAGCGACTAAAACGTAACAACTGAAAAATATAATAAAATTAAAATTTAATTTATAAATATTAATATTAAAAATATCTTTATCGAAAACGGGAACGAATAGTGTATTGGCACATCCTTTATAAATGTATGTTATTAGAAAAGCTGCTTTTTATTATCTTATACTAATCTTCATTTATTTATTATTTTATTTATGTATTGTGTTGTTTTCGTGGTTGTTTTCCGATAAAAACTAAAATGAAGACTGTTAGAATCTGTGGGAACACCAATCGGAGAAGAACAAATATACATAACTAAATTATATTTATTAATGACACTTAATTATCGGATATTGAAAAATATTTGGAATAATTGATTGATTGCGTTGATCTTCTAATAATTCCAATTTCCACTCTGATTTTCAATTCCAGGAAAAATTCTGCAAATTATTAAAACAAATTTGTTTCTTAATTAATTTACATTTAACTTTTATTCTATTTATTTTTTATTTCTTAAAAAACTTGAGGAACTAAATTACTAAAGTTTTATTTTTTTGTTAAACCGGTATTTTATAAAATTATATTTAATTAACTAATTTAACTTAATTTCGATTGCCTATTTAAAAAATTTTCCGTTTACTATTAATTCTTAACATTCCCCCCTTTCTTTAATTTTTTTTATTTTTTCCATATTTCGTACTATTTTTTTTTATTTTCGTCCTCTAATCGATAACTTCTGTCGTCAATCTTCTCCACTATCATATAAGGTCCCTCATATTTGTCATCCGCTTTAGTCATTATCACCTTCTTCACCCATACTTTGTCTCCGATATTAAATGAGCGGCGTGTAGTTGTTTTCGTATATTCCTTTTTCTCCCTCGACGGTGATCTATTGTTACTATACCATTTTTAACTGACAATTTTCCTTCCGAAAATTATCTCCACCAGGCTTTTCCCAATGTTTTCTGTCTTGTCGCGTTCAATGTAAATTCCACCTCAGGTAACATGTCTGCCCAACTCGTTTCGTTCCTATCTTTGAGGCTCGCTTGAATATATTTCCTGATGGTACGGAATTGTCTCTCCACCATAACATTAGTGTTGTGATGGTATGGGTTTGAGAATATTAATTGAATTCCGAACTGCATCATCAGTTCTTGTATCCTATGCTATTCAAAATTTCTGCCACAGTCCACATGTATCTCTTTGGGTGCTCCGAACTTCAAGATCCACTTCTTCAGAATCGTTTCAGTTATTGTTTGCTCGTCCTGTCTTTTTATCGCAGTCAACACTACATATTTGCTCCAATGATCTACAATTCGGCTCATAAGTCTTCGATATTTTTTTTTTATTTTTTACTATTTTATCCATAACTTACTCAAAATCTTATCGAATGTCATTAAACTTGCTAGAAATGTTAAAAATAATGGTATCTTTCTTTTAAAACATTATGCCGTGCATCTCATCATTTTGTTTTAATGATCTAACAATTTATCATAAAAGTACGCCATATTCATAAATTTACTAGTTTTTATATTTTTGTTAAAAATGACGTTTAAGACATAGGAATTATTTTATTTATATTATTATTTTATTTAAACTTATAATTAATATTTTGAATAGTTTTTAAATGTTTAATCTTAGATATTGATTTTAGAAATGCCTAGGATTAGTGACCAAATAAAAGATTTGATTGTGAAAAAAATGAAGGCCGGTTATAAGCAGATTGAGGTTGCTGAAGATCTGATGCTAGGACAATCAACAGTCCATTATATCTGGAAAAAGTACTTAAAATTTGGAAGCACTGCTGACGGTAAAAGGACTGGTAGACCTATAAAAGCAACCTCGCGAGAAAGCAACCTTCTTTGTCGTACCTCCAAAAGAAACCCGTTTCTTTCAGCCACCGAGGTGTATAGACTCACAAATGGCCCAACAGAGTTATCCAAGGCTACAGTTAGAGGATATTTAAGTAGAGGAGGTCTTTGCGGACGTATTGCGGCAAAAAAACCATTTATTAACAAAATTAATATGAAAAAGAGAGTGGCTTGGGCCAAGGCATATTCAGCGTTAGACATTAGTACATGGAAGAAGATGATTTATTCAGATGAGACAATTATTAAAATGTTCAGTTCACGTCGGCAATATGTCCGAAGACCCAAAGATTCAAGGTTTTGTAACCGCTACGTTTGCACGACGGTTAAACATCCATTATCCATAATGGTAGGGGGTGCCATTAAAGGTGATGGTGCTAAAGTCCTTGTAAAGTGCCCTAAAAGAATGGAATCTTTGGGATATCAAGCTTTTTTAAAAGAAGGCTTATTAAAGATTGACGATACTACATCTATATTCATTCAAGATGGTGCGACATGTCATACGTCGAAGTCTACATCAAAATACCTTGAAAAAGAAAAAGTATGTGTTATGTCAGATTGGCCCCCACAGTCGCTAATATATATCTTTCCTTCTTTACCGTCTCCTTCCATGGTCCGCAGATATCGATGTATACTTTTTCAAACAGTTCTGTAGCTATTATCTTAATAGTTTCTTCCTTCGTTTTCGTGGTGTCTGTCTTAGTTCGTTGACATTCTGTGCATTCTCCGATCACCTTCTTCACTGCGTTCTGTTCTTCTTCCATATCGACCTTGTCCTTCAAGTAATGGTAAACTTTTTCCGCTCCCACATGGCATAGTAGTCTGTGTGTTTGCATTATTAGCTCTCTTCTTTTTGGTTTTGTGATCCATTCCTTTTGTGCTTTTTGCCTGATTCCTTGTTGTTACAGTCAGTAATCTTGTCTTCTGTTTATCTATTTTTGCATCCTCATTTGTCATTTGACACTGTGCACAAGTTTCACATGTACTCCTCGATAACATGTCAGCATTTCCATGTAGGTTTTATATCTAGACTTCTCAGATAATTTATCCACGTTTGGAACTGTTGGGTTATAGGCTTTTTCGTATTCACTATGAACGTATGGCTTTATGATCCGTCCTTAATTTCAACATTTTCTCATAGAGCAAATGATTAAAATGTTGGCAAAGTAGTATACCGCCAATAACTCCTTCCTCGTGATACAATACCATTTTTCATGGTCCCCCAACGGGATGCGACCCATATACTATTACTTGTTCTTTTCCTGTATTTCCCACTGTGACAAGACTGCCCCAATACTGTCAAAGCTAGCATCCGTGTCTAAAATGAATGGTTTCCGAAAATCTGAGAATTTCAGTACTGGTGTTGACATGAGTGCTTGTTTCAAGTCATTGAAAGGTTGTTCACAGCCGTCTGTCCATATCAACTTGTCCTTCTTTGTACCGTATAATCCTTCCAGTATCTTGGCTTTCCCAGAATACCCGAGGATGATTTTTCCTATAATAATTGCGTATTCCTAAGAAACTCCTCAGTCTCTTCATACAATTGGGTCTCTGAAATTCCTCGACAGCTTTGATCTTGTCAGGATCTGTGCTTATGCCGTCTTTATTTACCACATGTCCCAAAAACTTTACCTCTTCCCTAAAGAATTTGCATTTCCCCGGTTTTACTTTCAAACCTGCCTCTTTAATTTGTTGACAAACTCTGGTTAATATGTCATAGTGTTCTTCCTCTGTCTTTGTGACTATCAAGATATCATCTAGATAGACGGAAGTTCCTTTATCAATCGGTGCCAGTACTTTCATCATCAGCTCTTGAAATGTCCCTTGTGCCGCAGCAATCCCAAACGGCATTCTTATGAAGAAAAACTGACCGCTTTTCGTCAAAAAAGCTGTCTTATCCTGGGATTCTTTCTCTAACTCCACTTGATAACAAGCGTTCCCTAGGTCAATCGGGCTGAAATATCGAGTTCCATGTAGTCTGTCCATCAGCTCGTCCATATTAGGCATTAGGAAGGCTTGTCTCTCTGATACTTGGTTTAGTTGTCTAAAATACATACAGATCCTGATGGAATCTGTATCTTTCTTCCATACGCACACAATCGGAGTGTTCCAAGGTGAATTACAACGGCGAATAATTCCATTTTCCTCCAAGTTCTTGATAGCCTCCTCTAATTTCCCTTGAAGATGTTCTGGTTGTCTCCGTGGTTTTATATTTATTGATTTAACTTAATTTCGATTGCCTATTTCAAAAATTTCATCTCATATTGGAAAAAAACCAGCTTAAAATTATAAAACTTATTAAAAAAAATATAATATTTAATTATTAAACTTTGTGTAAAATCACTCAAAGAGTGTTCTTGAATTGAAATCAAATTCAGTGTTATTCAATAAGCTTTATGTTTAATATTTGTAGATAACGGATGAAACTGATCACATTGATCCTATTAATAATGTTTCTAACAAATCCAAGCCAACAGACTCGAAAATAAAAGAATGGTCGAATACAAAGGTAAAAGAATGGTTTAAAGACATCGGAATTGAAAAGTAAATTTCAATCTTTATCCAACATATTTTTATATAGATTTTTAGGATTAATTGGAAAAGTCACTACACTGGCCATGAATTGGAATTCTTAAAGACTTTAAGTGAAAAATCAGAAGGAATCTTCCTTGAAATTTGTAGAACTGAATTAGAACTATTAGATCTAAAAGATTTACGAATTTTATATCAAAATTTACCGAATTTATAAATAACTTTTATAAGAGGAAATCATGTATTATTCATAACAGACTTAAAAATATATTTTTATTTACGTAAACAATTTTAATATTTTTGTATTTGAGACCCAGGGGTTGAGGTTTATATTTAAAATAAGGATAAAAAATAAAATCTCACTGCATAGAATATAAAATTTATCAAAACAATTGTAAAAACAGAAAGCTATGCATTAATACAGGATGGGGTTGAAATAGCTCTAGCGTTTCAAATGTTAACGCAAAAAAGAAAAAATTTAAAAATTCATTTTAATGAAAAAACAAATAAAGTTTATTTTCCTTTTTTAGCGATATCCTTATACATTGTTGTATATTATTTATAAAGTATTTAATTACTTGACGAGTATGCTAAAGGTAATGATATAATCCTAATATACTTAAGTATATATATATATATTTATATATACCCTAAGTTCTTGTCTATAAGCCGGACTCGTGTATAAACCGGTTTCTCAAAATTATATATATTCTAAAAAAATTTTTTTTATCTTAGATAAACCGGACTCATGGATAAGCCGTAAAG
>MQRK01173127.1:432-10610 GCA_001938485.1 Girardia tigrina
TGCCATGGTAACCACGATAACCCATACCGTTGCTATGGTTACCAGCAGGGGGGGGTGTAGGCCGAATGCCCATTTTCCCCCTACTAACATAATTGCACCTCAGCGTAATTTCCAAAATACTATATTGATCATGGGGTTGCCTAATTCTTTAGGGAATAAAGTTTAAATTTTTAATAACGTTTTCTGTATCCCTGAGAACTTATGTTTTTATTTCTATTTGCGGGAGGTATTATATGATTTCGATATGGGGTACAACCTTCCGTATATAGTGACATTGTGTCATGCGGGAAAATAATGTAAGGCGGAAATTTTAAAAATTGACTGCTGGCATCAATGGTTAAGTCTTGCATAAAGAATGGATATAAAAAATTAATTTTTTTGCTTTACTAGTTTTAATTTAAGTCATAGATTAAATTATTTTTAATTTATTAATATTATTTATTTAACATATTTTCTTTTCTTTTAATTATTTAAATATTTTTTAATTACATATCATATATATATATATATATATATATATAATTGAGTCTTGTGAACGCAATTTTAGTATTTCGAAAATATAATTTGATTAAAGCTTTTTTATATAATTATTGGACATGTTTCGATGTTTACATACATCATCATCAGCAATTTTTGGATGTTTAATATATGAATATTGAATTGTTTAAATAATACAATTTTAATAGATACATTTACTTTAAAGGGTATATTAGGGATTTTATATTATTATTTATTAAAGTATTATTGGGTAATAATGGTAAAAATATTTTAATTAAAAATGTTAAGTAATGAAATAAACTTACTTTGCCTATTCTGAATGTTAATTGATGGGTTGTAGTGTCTTATTAGTAGAGAATCACAAAATTGTCGTTCGAAATGTGAATCAAAACCCTTTTGTAGAACAGAAAACTCATCTTTTGAAATGGATGAGGTTCTATCCTTACAACATAACCAATGATCAAGAACCTTACTCGATCGACTCATTNGCGAGTGCTCGCTAATCCGGGTTTTGAGATGACGATTTGTCTCTCCGATGTACGACTTTTGACACCCGTGACAATTAAATTTATATACCAGATTAGCTTGCAAATCACAAACTGTTTTCGATTTATTTGAGAGGAAACTTTGAACTTTGGATGTGACAGAGACTACTTTAGCACCACTTATTGTTCTACAAGTACTCTTCTTAAATGCTCTAAACCCTTCAGAATATGGAATTTTAATGATTTGTTTGTATTTATCAGTATTTTATTCTTTTAATGATTTTTTAACTCATGCATCTGTACATAATTTGTCTAATGTTAGCCTAATGTTGTGTTCTATTTGCTTATTTGTATACATATTATCCCTCAAGCGCCTTCTAAGAATATTTAAACCCTGATTTGCAATTTCAAAACTGGACGACAAATTCCAAACTCTGTGAACAAGCCCTTTTATCATACCCTCTCTGTATTTTTCCTCACAAAAATTCTGTGGTGTTGTGTAAAGACATGTATCTGTTGCCTTTCTGAATAATTCAGTTTTATAGCCTCCATTCATCTTAGTGACAAGAATGTCCAGAAGGGGAAGTTTATTATCTACTTCCAATCCTGTGGTAAATTTAATATTCGGATGAAGACCATTCATGAATGTTAGGAATGGTTCTATGAGGGATTGATTTCTGAAAACCAAAAAGACATCATCCACATATCTCTTGTACAACACAGGTTTTTCACCAGGGTATGCATTCATTTTATCNTCAAGCGACTTCATAAATATTGATGCCAAAGTTGGTGCTAATGGGGAACCCATTGCGACATCGTCTTCCTGAATGTACCATTCATCATTAAAAAGAAAAGGTACATTTTTGGCACAAAATTTAAAAAGTTCTTTCAGTGGCTGCTTGTTCATTATTTTATTCACAGAGCTAGAGTTGTCATCCCACATCTTTTCACACAAATTAATGCTTTCATCGATAGTTACGTTTGTGAATAAACTGGAGACATCAAATAAAACCATACACTCAGATTCACATTTCGGTACCTGATTCAAAATGAAATCTTTGAAATCAAAGCTATTCCTAATCTCAAAATCATTTGAAATTAAAGGACTCAATAGTGAATCAAGAACCTTCGCGACTATGTACTGAACCGTGTCAATCATTGATAAAACAGGGCGGAGTGGATGACCAGCTTTATGTATTTTAGTTAAACCATACAGTTTAGGTGGTTGTGAACCCTGGCATGTCAACATTTTTTCAAATTTCCGATCGATGCTTTTATTCTTAAGAAGACGCTTTAATATATCCTTTAATTCGGATTCATTCTTCATCGGTAACGGTTTACTATTTTCTTTTAAACTTAATTTACTGAATTGATCTGTTACTAATATGTCATTCATTTTACTTATGAAATCTGATTTGTTAAGTATGACGAGGCCGTTACCTTTATTAAATTTTGTAATAATTATGTCCTTCTTTTTTCTTAAATCCTTTAATGTTTTTTCTTTATTATTTTTCATTTTCTTATTGTTAATTATGTAAATATTTGTAGCCTTTTTCAATTCAAATTGTTTGTCTTTTAATACATAACCTATGATATCTTGAATCTGTGATTGTTTTTCTGTGTTGTCAATGTTTCATTCTGAAGAATGCAGAGCAATTTTGCTTTCTTTTTTATCTTTTTGATCTTTTTGAATAATTTTAATTTTGCCATTGCCATTGCCAATTATACTTTTTAAATATTGTTGATAAATATATTCGACTTTAGATTTTAATTTCCATGTATTTGACGAAGATCTTATTCCATGATTAGGACCAAATTTTAAGATTTCCCGTTCCTCATTAGTTAGCTCAAAGTTAGATAAGTTAATTAAAGAATTCCCAACATTAACCTTCCCATCAAACTCAAAACAATCCGAAATCTCATCGATGCAATTTGACTGAAAAGTCTGACCAAATGGAAATCTGAGAGAACGTTGTGTTCTCTCAACTGTACCAGGTTTGACACTGGTGACACTCAGTATAATTGGGAATGGCAAAATTAAAATTATGCGGTGATCGGTAAACTGTGAAAGCATGCGTACAGATTAAAAAGGATTAGTGATGGAAGAATAATTGAGAGAAATGTTGTGGATATCAAAAGATTGAGAACATCTCAAAATGACTCGAGAAAATCAGAAGAGGCTACAACAATTATGTCAAAAAGTATCAAAAATGATCATCATGATGTACAGGAAGAGGACCACATGCCACAGGAAGAGCGACTGAAGATTAATGAAACAAGAGTGAGACGCAATCCAGTTCGAGACCGACAGAAGCCTAAAAGATACAGAAATTTAGTTGTCGAACAGGGCGAGTGTGAAATAATTATATAAATATTAATGTATTTTAATGTGTGTGTTGTTTTAATTATCACTATTGTAAATTGTAATTCAAATATATTTTGTTATTTAGATATTTACTTTCACAACAGTTTCCTCATCTGATCTGTAATTTCTTTGGTATTTTCAATCCACGAGTAGATTATTTTAACCTAATAAATCTGCTCATAGAATTGGTTTTGATATACTTACGATTGTTAATGTACAATTATATTTTATTCCATCCAATATGAGATCTAAATTTTTCGTAACAAAAGTTTTGATAAGTGTATCATTTACAGAATAAAATTATTGAGTTTGATCATCATCGATGAAGTGCCGGCTGCCGGGCAGAGTGGCGGCGACCAGCTTCTCTTAATTGTGCGGAGGTTCACCGGTGGGAAAGAACAGCCGACCGCTTCGCTGTCGCTCGTGATCCCCACATGTCGAGTGCCCACCAGTCGATGGGTCGCTTTCGGTCGGTATTGCGGTCGATGAAAGCCGGTCCTCCGTTTTGCACCGCCGAACGTGGGGTGGTGAGTTCCACTTGGAACCGTGGGCAATCTCCACGATCCGCTCTCGCAACCCTGAGCGGTTTCGTTGATGTTGTCGTGCGGATCCGCCGTGCATCGCCGACTCGTTATGTCGCAGAGCGTGCACTTACGCGGGTGTCGCATGAATTTGTGATTTAAAAGTCAAAAGAAATAGAAAGATTAAAAATATTGATGTGATACAGATATTTCCTAGAAAAACACCATTTAAAATTTGTATATATTAACTTATTAGTTTTACAACATTTATTAATATCACAAGCGCATTCACTATTTGACATCTCTCTTGATCAAGATATTTCTGAGTTCATACTAATTATTTTCAATAAATGAAAATCTGTTAATAAAAAATTAAAATTAAATCTAAACATTTTTTGAAAAAGAATATATTAAATTAATATATTAAAATTTTAAATTACATTAAAAAATAAATAATACATTCAAAAATTATTTTAAGTCTTTTTACTTTAAAATTAAATTAAATTATTTTTAATTATTAAGAATCAAAGAAAATATCAATCATCCATCTGTGTAGGAGAGGCACAATCCGAATCAACATAAAACATGCACAATATCAAAATATAATTCAAAACATTCCTCACAGTACACTTTTTATTATTTTAATTAGTGCGATAAAACAAACGTATTGTTTTTATTTAATTTCGGTCGTTTGACCGGAGCACCACAATCGAGTTTTAAGTGAACGAGTATAACAGAAACTAAGGAACCAGTAACAATTAACAGACCAAAGTTACAATTTGCAATTGTACCTTGAAAGTTGTTTTGGTGGCACATATCGCTGATGGTGGAGATTGTGATAGATAAGGTTTTAATTTTTTTAATTGATTTGGTCTTCGAAACGGTTTGCAGGTTTTTGGTTTGATTTGTCTTTTTTCTTGTTTGGACTTTGTTTTGAAATATTTATTTTTGATGTTTATAGATCTTTGATTCTGTTTTTCAATTTTTTAAATTGAAGGTTGAATTTTTCGAACTGATTGGTTAGATTTGATAGAATAATTGTCAAATTGTGTGTTATTTTTCTGTTCTATTTGTATGTTGTTAATTTCTATGTTGTATTCTGCGTAAATTTTGTCTACTTCAATTACGAGTTCTTCGCCGATTTCAGCATGTGAATTTGCTTGTAGAGTTCTTATGTTGGGAGTTTTCATCTGAGAAAAAGTTTTATGAATTCGGTATTTTCTTCTATTGAATTTAGTTTACATTTAAGTGTGTTACAGAGTTCGGAGGGTTTACGGTCGCGTAGGTTTATGCCATTTACTCATTCGTTAAGTTTATTCTTGCTATTATTTGAGCACATTTATAGTTTTTTTCTGACAGTGTTTTGTCCTTCGTGATAAAGTTAAATTTCTCTTTCAATTTATTTGATACTATCTAATTTATTCACATTTTAACAAAAATTAGTTAAAATAGTGAAAGGGACTTCAATTAAATATACTTTTAAATTATTCATTGATTCTCGTTAACAAATGATTTTTAAATAATTATTTTGATCAGTTTGCCGCCTAATGAAACTGTTACAAACGATGCGTTATTCAATCAGCGAACGTCGCGATTCTTTTTATCAGTGTTACTTCAAAAAATAATTCCTTCTTATCGCACAATCTTCCGTGTGCGTCACTGGTGCGTGACTGTTGCAATATTTATGTAATAACGATGATCTTCGACACCTTTCGATTTGTTCTATCTTCTAAGGTTCGTTGTGTTCATTGGTTATTTTATCATTTTAATTTATTTATAATCGTTATGTTTTAATTTATAATAGTTCCATTTCGCAATAAAAACGTGTGCTAAAACTTACATGTTATTTTGTTTATGATGAAAATTTGATTATTATTGTTGTTGATTATTTTTATTATTGTTATACTAATAACAACAAATCAAACAATAATTATATTAATCTTCATAAATAAACTTTTAACGAATAAATTTGTACGATTATTCAATTAATAATTTAAATTATTACTGGAAATGAGTATTTCGGCTTGTTAAATATATAAAAAGAGGAATACCTTCAAACCATCTCTTTTTTCATTGATCCTCGAGTTTATACTTTTATAGTTTTTTCCATTCTTTATATTAGCTTGTTATATAAAAAGATACACAAAACTTACTTTTGATTTTTAAAAATTAGTAAATTAAAAAATTAAATTTTTTATATCTAATCTTTATGCAGACAGAACTCTACTTTGCCAACAAAATTTTAATTAAAAAAATAATTTAAAAAAAACAATAAAAAATTAATATAAACTACTTATAATTTATTAGTAGATCTTTTTCAATTAATATTGTTCTTGAACTCCGAATTTTCAGTTTTTTCCCATTTGGGGATCTTAAAGAGTTTTTGGTCTAATTTCACATAATCATTTATTGTCATCGAGAATTAGTAAGTGTGCAAAGTTTGAAGAAAATTGATTGTGTAAAAGGACTTCAAAAACAGGTTTCTAAATTCCATTTATTAAGTAGGGTTGAAAATATATTAAATTTATCGAAACGTTTTCAGACAACTAAATTTTTGTGACCTGGTAACCAATGAACTCTAAACATGTAATTTAAATTTTTTTATTTCTATATTAAGGGGTACCGCTGTCACCCCCAAACTTTCAAGCTATAGTCTGCTAATGCTATATATATTAATGGTAGTACAATAGTTATACTGTTCGCAACAAATGAGCAAAAACAATTATTATTATATGTAAAATACAGATGGAAAATACAGTTTATTGCAAGAAGTCACTTTTAGTTTCAACGTTCGGCAGATCTGATAAATTTCTTCATCTGTACTATAACACCATGACGTGAGTCGTGTCCGTAAACTTTTCGACACGCTGCAGTAACATCCTTGATGTTTCTCTCCACATCCTATGAATGACATAGGTATAAAGGAATAATAATCCGTTGATGATGATTAGCAATAACATCAAAATCTATGTTGCTGAGAAGTGGAGGAGGGGTAACAACAATATTGGTCCAATCTATCAAATATTATGTACGAGGTAGCAGAGAAATTCAGAGATACCTTCGTCTTGTCAAAACATCGAACTTGCCTAGTCCCCATTGTACACTGTTGGTGTGCTTCATTGACCTTGTCAAAAGGAAACTTTCTCATCTTTCATCTTCATCTCCTACAGCGATCAGAAAGTTTTTTTCTGGATGACAAAAATAGTTGTTGTTTTTCAAAACAGGATCTATGATATCCTGAGCAGCCTTGTCAAGTTCCTGGTATCTGGAAATCATAAAGAATAAATTCTTAGCACCATCATGCGCATTTGAGTGAAAATTGATATTAAAATATCAAGGGGCGTAAAACACGACGATGAATCTAACCAGCCTTCAAAGATCTCCTGAAGGATTTTCCTGTGATACATACAGACGGAGTAAAGCGTTCGCCTTTGTCAACTATTGAGCATGACTCCTTGCACCAGGTTGAGTTGTCTGTAAAAATGATATGTCCTTGTTACCAACACGGAAACCTTGGGGAACAAGGAGATATATTTTCAGTAAATATGACTGATCTGTGCTAAAATCTTACATCACAGCGTCCTTCACTCCTACTACATTTCCAGGAACTGGATTAAACGAAATTATTGGTTTATCTTGTGGTTCAAGTTCATCATCTTAGTCAATTCACCGTCATAAGATTTAGGACCTGTCATTCTTCCATGAACAGTTTCAAGAAGCATTCGCAGTGTCAGTACATTGACATGCATCATACAGATTAACCACTGAACAGACCTTTCAAGATGTTGTTCTCTTTTTCGAATAATTCTGTTTCATTTATCGGTGTTTAAGACTGTACCATTACAAACAATAGCTTGTAAGGTAGTTAACAATTCACTTGCTGTAATTACCGATATCACCTCTCTTGAAACATCTTCTGACGTTCCTGAACTTGGAACTGCGTGATCAATATAATGACCATCTGGGAAAGATACTAATACGTAAGGTTCTTGTTTAAACTTCCTTTGAAGAGGACCATCTTGAAGGAGCATTTCGTCTGTTCCATCATCGAAACCAAGACATATAATTTCTCAATTGCTGTCTTGAATTTCCGTATATGACGCAGATCTCCACAGCGTTCGCTAACGCCGTAGTTTACTGGAATCCAGCGCATTTGTAGGATTCAGAAGTCCAATATCCTTCAACGCTGTATTGATAATGAGATAGGCGTCTCGATTGTTGATATAGACCATGCCAATTGACTAACATAACTCAGGGTACTGATGTCTATTTTGAGGAGCTCTACTACTGTCTTCTTCTGAATCATATTGTTCATTGAAGCTAGAGTTCTGATAAATCTCCTCGTCGTGTTCACATTCATCATCAGATCCATCATGAACATAAGCTGCTGCTGCCATCATCGCCTGAACTTTAGATTCGTCTTCAAATCTCTTTCTCTGTTCCTTTCTTTCCTCTGACCTTGCAATCATCTCAGTTACTGGTTTGTCAGCCTTTCCAATTTTCATTCTTCTTTCTGCCTTCTGATTCAACCAAAAATCTTATTCGAGTGCCGGAATTTTCTCATCGAGTGTATATTGACAGCCTCTCTCCTCTAAAATACTCGGGTCGATACATCAACATGAACAGATATCAAACACTTTGAATAAACTCTTCACTAACTCCTGATATCTCACAGATTTACGTCGTGATTCCGAGTATTTTGTCAGGTCATTACATTTTTATATATGTCTTTGAACTTTCTTTTCAACACTTTTGTACAGTTGGTATGCCAGCAGTAGTATATATATATATATATATATATATATATATATATATACATATATATATATATATATATTAATAAGTTCTTCTGCTACAGCTCTGGCGATCTGAAGAACACTTAAACTTTTATCTTAAACTAATCGATGACGCTAAGCCTTAAAAACATCTTCACAGTGGAGTATTACATTTCTCGACAGTTCCTTTGGATCACCGAACATTGAGTGACGATACTGACTTCTTGTGTACATACTACAAGCCATGACTAATAATTTTCAGTCAATTAAATAATGCATTTATCTAAAAAGAAACAAAACATAAATAGTAAGTGGTTGGCGTTGTATAGGTAGAGAAAATACTTCGGTATGTACTTTTCATATATATGACGCATATATAGATCATTATCAACTTCAATTAAAGTGTGGTACCCATAGACATCAACCAAACGGGCAGTCAATAACATTTCTGACATTAGTATATACCATAACAAGTTTCTAACGTTGTCTGAAAGTAACATAAAAAATTCACCTTACCCTAATATATATAAAGTAAGCTAATAAAAGGAATGGAAAATACCTTTTTTCTCTGCAATTAAATAATAACTTATTTTAACGGATGAATTTAATCCTTAGATGTAGTAGATTATCAAGTGTAGAATTTGTAGACATGATTACAATAAATTCAAAGTCCACTCCGTATATATCAAAGACGGCTCTACCGAAATTTCTTCTTGTAAGTGCCACTTTGATTTATGCGAAGACCACTGAAGTTATAATTTGACAATGACTTAACATTTTGTTGATCAGTTTTTTTGTTTGATTGCTACGGGGGCATGAAAATTATGTCTCGAAAATTTAAGTCTCAGAAATGTAAATTTTGTCATCATTTTAAGTCTCAGTGTTATTTTTTTTAAAGTTATATTTTCAGTAGAATTTAAAATTTGTAAAATAAATTTTAAAAAAATGAAAATTCCAGTAAAATTTAGAAAAAAATGAAAAAAATCTAGTAAATTTATTATTCTATTCGAATTTTCCTAGCACTGTGTCCTTTCTGTTATAGTGGTTTTACCTAATGTTTGGACATTCTCTTCTCATATGACCTTCTTTGTGCATACCCAACAAGAAATTCTTCTAATTTTGAAATAGTAAAGATAATACCGCTAGAACCAGGACGCGCCAGTCGGTTTTTTAGGCCTTCCCAACCCTCGCTTCGCTCGGGTCGGAAAGGCCTAAAAACACGTAATTTTGGTCATTTCATTCCACTCCAAGCCTTTCTCGCTGCGCTCGAAAGGCTTGTCGTTCCATTCATGACCAAAATTACTCGATCTGGCGCGTCCTGGTTCTAGCAGTATTATCTTTACTATGTGATTTGTAAAATTCAAAAATTTTCATCAACATATTTTTCAAAAATTCCCCAATTTCAACAACACACTGTTAAGAAAATCTAAAGAAAACCCAAAAACAAAAACAGAACTATCAAATTTTAGCCTAAAATGAAAAAATGAAGAAAATATGACCCAAATTAACCCATTTAACAAGTTTAAGAATCATA